>SRQG01000014.1:0-172571 GCA_018360325.1 Claviceps aff. humidiphila group G2b
GTGGCACCGCATTGGCATAGGAGCAGTTTCGCGAGGTCAGCACCAAATGGCGCCAGGCAGCCCAGATAGCAGCTCACAAGACGAAGCACGGGTGATGTTCGCACTGCAGAAAAGGGAGACACGATTCGATTCCAGTGAGAGCAGGATACCGAGCAAGCGATGGGTGAAGTGGGCACGGCGGTCAAAGGGCCCAAACGCTTGTGGAATAAGATAGCTGAGCTTTCACGGTCAGCGGCTAGAACATATTGTGGCATAAGGTAGACTCCTCCGATATTATCGCGATACATTTGCGGGAGATACCGATCCCACCTGCGTGATACAGCGATGCCAGGAATATGGTGTCATCTTGAAGGCATTGCGCGTTATACTGTCGGAATCGTCGTCGTCGAGGATGGCAGGCTAGGAGGATCAAGGCTCGGCGAGCGAAGGCGCGTCAGACGAATTGTCGGACTCTCCATAACTTGACGCCCAACGGGTCTCACCTTCACAGTCATCGTACAAAAGTTCACGACGTCATGGCCGAGTCGGACTTCGGCAGCAATTGATATCGCAGGCGTAGCCCCTGGGATATCTCCAGAGGTTGGTTTTCAATGGCAAATTCCTCCACGTCGTCATCTCAGACATGGCTGCTGGGCCACAGAAGTCAAATGGTCTTCCCCTGAATTAACCGGCAGCAGAGATCTGAGTAGTCCTGGGTGATCTGGCATTGGCGAGTTGTGAATGTGAATAATGGAATCGTTTGGTCGGTCTGCTCAGTGCCTCAACCACCCGCGTAGATGGATGATGCTCGATGTCGCGTACCGTTCGTCTCTTTGCGGGGATGGGCTTTGACTAGCCGCTGCCTTGAATATCGCGAACAGCGTAGGCGAGTCTTGGTCGTTTGCGCGCCATGTCGTGAATCTGATCTGGCGAGAATATTCATTAGCAAAGAAATAGCGTATCTGTATTTTCACATACAGATATCCGGTGCTGCTGCGCAAGTTCCAATTCGGCGTCGTGTTGTCGTATGGGCAAAGTTGTAATTGGTTGCGCGAAGTCGTTCGTTTCATAGAGTCATGCTGACAGCGCTTGGCAGTCCAGAAGGCGCGTATGCCAGTATTACAAGAAGAAAATTCAACGATGTGGTTGATGATGGCCTTTGTATTACGTTTCCCTAGCCATTCTAGCCATTTGGGCCCGCGTCTCTGCTGCCAACGTCGGTATCTAAGTTTCGGCGCCATAACGCGCGAGATCACGTGGCCAGGCTGCCTCTGCGAATCCATGCCAGTGACGCCGAGCACGGCGACCAACAGCAATCAATGACTCTTGAGTCTTGACTATTCCATTCAGGCTTCATTAATGCATTTCGGCTTGGTGGCGAGGCTGAGTGTGCGACTTGGCGACTGGCCACATTGTGGAACAATAGACTCTGCCAACGCGTCATCACTGAACGATGCCATACGCGTTGGAGGATGAACATCTTTGCGTGGCAGCAAGGTGAGAGACGCTCGTCGGTTGTTCCATGAGGATGAGGATAGAAGGAGCAAGCGAACAAAAAACCCCAACCCTGTCGCGTCAGGCAGATTGCAGCGCAACGTGGCAAGCGCTTATTGTTAGCTGAACTTCAGCTTGTCGTTTGTCTTCCGCAAACTTCATCGCGAGCCATTCGAGACCCCCATGCTTCGCTTCACTTTATTGCCACTCTCGCGACACCAATGGCAACTGATATCAAATACGAACAAGCTCCTGCAACCCTAAGCCACTAAGATAGATCGCGAATGGTACGCCAAAGCCATCGGCTCAGTTATGTATCTCATGTTGGGTAGATTAGGGCGTTAAAAGAGTCTTTGGATATCTGAATGGCACACAAGACCTGCAGCAGTCTACAAGGGACTTCTGTAGCCGCTACGAGCGTTTACCGATGCTGACTGGGTAGGAGACACTTCCACTAGGCGCTCTACCTCTGGCTACATATTCAGATTGGGAAGTGGCGCGAATTCGATCAGCTGGTCAGCAAAGCGACAACCCACGACAGCCCTTTCATCCTGTGAGGCCGATTTCTGGGACAAGCACAAGCTACCAAGGAAGCGATCTGGTTGAAGCGCTTACTAGGGGAATCAGGAACCCGGAACGACAAAGATCATCGGCGACGATCAAGATGCCCATTGCCATCGCACTGGTAAAGAACCCCCAAGACCACGCGCGCACTAAGCACATCGACATCCAATGGCACTTTGGAACAATGGCACTTTGGAAGGGAAGAACAGATAGCTGGGCAAATCGCACTCGCATACGTCCACGATCCCCTCGTCCGAACAAGTTGCCGATGGCCTCACAAAACCTTTACCTCGACCCGCTCTCGAGAAGTTCAGGAATGCATTGGGCCTCAAGTTCCCTCCTTCCTGGCTTTAACAACCGCTTCCTTATCTGGTACTAATTGGGAATTTTGACCTGGAGGTTGACCCATTAATACGGTATGGAGAGGCACCCTGATGTACTTACAGCTTAACTGCATGTCCAAGCCCTGTTCCCTAGTCATGAAGATTTGACTTAGGCACCCAATCGTATCGACGCGATTCCAAATACCACAGCACCGGACACGGCACTGATTTTGGAGTGCAGTGAACCATTGCATGGTGCTTCATCCGCACCCGTCATCATCATAGTCATCGGCACCCCGGTTGCGCCTGCCAACGCATTCTACGCGACTACCACGGAGATCGCGGCCACATATGCAAATGCCAGTGCCACGTGCTTATCGAAAAAACGGCCTCCTTCGAGAAAATGCAGGCTCCAGATACATTACTAGGCTGGGAAGATGCGATCTTAGATAGCTCCGAGCTCGTATTTGGCGATTGCTTCGAGAAATCGAGTGAAGAGGAGGATGAGGTTGACGCTGAAAACGTCGATCGTCAGGAGTATTGATTTGCTGTCGTGGCAACTGCATCTACGTCATAGATCGCTTGATTTGACTCTGAATAAAGTAGATCACAGACCTACTGGTACCAGCCCATTTTTTTTCCAACCCAGAGAACATTTTATTCGGCCATCACACTAACACGACGAGACCCTAGCTGTATTTCCATGGAGCGCATATTGTGGTCGATAACTATTACCACAAAGTTCAAACAGTAGCGCTAATTTCTCTAGAGCTGAGAGAGCATAAATGTGGCCGTCATGAACTTTACTGTGCCCTTATGAGGCTAGAAAAATCCCTGACGATATACAACTGGTCGTAGAGATCCGTGACATCGCAGAAAAGTCTCAAGAATTGAACTTCCGGGAGTCAAAATCGATTCTCGACGGTGTCTGACGCCTACTAGTCTCCTGGCTAGGCTTGTAAAATGCCAGGTTCAAGCAAGCGTGTTCGTACTCGCCTCGAACGACGCACGTGTTGACATTTATCACGGATCATTTGCATGCCGATATTTCCAGAAGTTCCTCATCCTTCATTTCGAGCTCTTGTTACGTCTTGTACTTCACCCTTGTCCACTCTCTGCGCTTTTTGCCAGCTCATTCTCGGCAATTTAGCCGCCCAAAACATCGCCCGATTTACTTCCTCCTAGGGGGTAATTTTATTGTCGTGATTTAATTCGATACGTTTTGTCATGAGCCAATATACTGATCACATTTTGCCCTAACTTTATGTTCTGTTCACTGAACTCTAAAATAGGTACTCTACAGACCACATACTCTATACACGCTCACCGGGCCATCGGCTAGAAGCTGCTTTTGCTGACGAAGAAATATCTCGAAGTCCACTCACTTCGGTAAATCCGTTCTTAGACAGCAGCAGAAGTTTCGACTCTCGAGCCGATGGCCCGATGGCCCGATGAACCTAGTACAGTTCATCAGTCCGGAAGCAATGAGAGTAGCACTCGCGTCTATTGCCCGGCCGTTCTCTTGTTCAATCCCAAAACTCGTCGTGGAATGAAGCATCGGGCTCTCAAATGGCTCATGATGTATCATGTATTTGTGGATGACAGACTGATTGGCATCCAGAATTGCGCCCCTTTCAGAGTGGACAGATCTCTTTCATTTTGCCACCACACACGATGGGAGCGGCGAGCCAGAACGGAAGGAGCATAAGAACTTGATGGAAGCAAATCGCAGATTTTTTTTTTCGGTCGCTCGTCATAAACTCTACAAGTTAGATATTGCACCAAGTTGAAGGCCAAAACAACCCAGTGGACTGATGAAATGTCTACCGTCTCGTCGTCATCGTTCACCGAGCATTCCTCGTTGTTGTTTTTCGTTGTATTGTAACAACTTAACAAGGGCCTCAATTGAGTGCAACTTAAAGCCTGCGCTCTGATGTACATTCCTCGAGTTACGGCGCCTAGCTCTTTTGTTGTATAGAGGTTTTCCTCCCTGTACTAAGGTTTTTCCCCTATGATTTAGTAATTTACCATGTAGAAGTTCTAGAACTGGACAGCCTAGGTCAGCTCAGCTAGTATTTAATAATAATAATAATAGCTCTTTTGTTGTGTGAGTTCTGGTGCTTAGCGTCCTTGGTCCCTGAACTCGAGATCTTCTCATGATTGTCGGTGTTCTGTGAGCTGTGCTGCTGTGATACTCTAGTCTCTACTGCTCAACATTCACGGGAAGATTCACGGGTCAAGTGTGCCTACACGTCACGTATTCACGATCATGCTCCTCATAGTCCTCTGTAGACTGTCTCTTCCAGCGTAAATCGGCTTTCCAGCTCGTGCAAGTCCTCTCGGGGGGCAAGCATTTGGCAATAAAATAACTTCGGTGCAGTACGCGGCAGACCGCTGAAGGGTTAGGCATAGAAGCCTTGGCGACCAGTTCCGGGGGCTCTGCCGCCCACCATGAGCCTGTCTGTCTGCCAGGTGCCTTCGCGTGGTCGTCTCCAAATATCCATATAGGATCTTCCGCCCACTGCTCCCGATCTTGTCACTACGCTGTACGGTTTTCGCCTGCAGGGCGCAAGGGCCAATGTTTGCGGGTTGAAATTGATGAAGTTCTAATTCAAAACTCAATAAGCAGCGTCAGCTCTCTGAGGATTTCCAGCGAGTTGAGTTCTTACTCTGAGCCTTAATGAGCTTACTCTCTAATCTAGATACACAAGGAAACCAGAAAAACTTAAAAGCATGCTTGAGGCTCGGACCTGTTTTCCAACCCGCCCAAGTGAGCCAAGGGCGTTCACATGCGGTGCGGTGATGTCTTTCCATCTCTGTGATTGATGAAATGTCCGGAGTGGGCTGAGTGTGCCTTCCTGTGTGACATGTAGGGCAACGCTCTGTTCTCAGCTAAAAGAGTCACAGCAACAGACGAGCCTCAAGCTCGAAACCAGCACAGGGTACCACTTTTTCGACCTCTTTTTCTGTTACCACTCGCACTAGCATTGGGACGACTTGAGGTCAAGTCACACGAGGTACTAAGTAGGTTCGCCGCGCTTGGTCTATGCGCAGCCGCGGGTTTCGTGTTACCAGTCATCAGGCCTGACGTCCAGTCCTCCGGAGCCTGTATTTCACAAGATATCCGATTTTTCATCGTTGGGCGAGACCTCGTCGTTGTCATGGCTAGTTGACTAGACGATGGTAGGTCAGGACCCGAGCATGATGACTGCTGCCTATCCTTATTCGGCGCCTCTTG
This sequence comes from Claviceps aff. humidiphila group G2b, assembly GCA_018360325.1. Taxonomy (NCBI): domain Eukaryota; kingdom Fungi; phylum Ascomycota; class Sordariomycetes; order Hypocreales; family Clavicipitaceae; genus Claviceps; species Claviceps aff. humidiphila group G2b. The sequence goes on from SRQG01000014.1 coordinate 5,599, forward strand.
CTGGGTTGGCTCATCTCCCACCGTGCTTGGCATCGACAATGTAGTCTTTTTCTCCTCCTTTGCCATAGCCTCATCAAATACCGAGCCCGGGTCTGGTGCATCCGCAAACGAGGGCAAACGCTCCTCTTCTCCGCTTGCATCAGTACTGGTGGAAACCTGCCTTCTATCATCTGTCGAATACGACCTTGTCGTAAAAATACTTGCAGATGCTAGCGACTCAGCATCTGCATCTGTCTCGCCTGCTGTCGGTCCACTCAGGTTGCTCTCTTCTACTGCCCCGAACTGCTCTGCAAGCCAGCTTGCCATGTTGTCTCGGAACGAGGCAGAGCTGACCTTACTACAGCGCATTTCGTCTCCTTCAAGAGTGTCTCTCCAATGTTGGATCGCCATATCAACGAGGTGCGATACGTCCTCAGACTGACTTTCCTCTAGTCGTGGCCATTCTGGCCTGAAGTCTGGTCCCATGTACCATCGGACGATGTCCAAGACACCGGCCCATTCTGCTTGTCGGAATCGGGTTCGATACAGCCCCGCTTTGTCTATGTCTAGTCGCTGGGTGAGCTGGTTTTTTACTGGCGCGCTTCTGAACGTCTCTAGATGACGGCAAACAAACTCGAGCACCTCTTGCTGTATGAAGATCGACGCAGCTTCGGCGACTGACTGGGACGGATCAAATTTGATGGACGTAGACACTCTATCCTTGGCCAGATGCAACTTTTCTTCATCAAGGTGCTGGAGCGCCACTATCATGTCAACTCGTAGGCCCGGCTTCTTATTATCTCTTTTGTTGAGGCGCTTCGATCGGTCGCTGCTGATCCAGTCCACAACGTGATCCATCACCCCACGTAACATTTTTAGCTCATGTTCAGAGAGACCGAGTATGAGATGCACGTCTGGAAAGGAAATTTGTTTGCGTTGATCGACGTGTCGGTAGACTTGAAAGAAGTTTTCGCCATCTAGCCCAACGAGAAAGTCGCGACGGCGGCGACTGGACGGATCAACATTTTTCGATCCCATGCCAGGGTAGAAAAACTCCCTGGTCTCTATCTCTGACCGACTATGTCCCAGGAATTTTGACATCTTTCTCCAATCTTCCGCGTTGACGTAGCTCGCAGCATCACCGGGCAGGTCTGCCAGTGTGTCGAGAACCTGGCGAAAGATTGAGAACCAGAACTGTTGCGTCGCCCACGCTGTTAGCATAATCCCACGGAATAAGGTTTCACGCCTGAACTCACGTCGTCAATCCTGCAAGTTATCATCGGACACCACGTCGTGATTCTGAACGTCGCTCTGCCGAGCGCCGTCCTACACCACGCTGTGGCCATAGCCCTCCATACCTCGTTTCTCCATATCATGACTAGCCGAGGCATTGGGACGCCATTATCCCTGCCCAAGCCCAAGGCGGTTATCATGTCATCCATGATCTCGGATGCTTTGCCCTGGAATAGCTCCGGCTTATGCGACACCAACGTCAGGATGTGGAGCCATATGTCGCCATGGCTGTCGGGCTGCGCAACGTCTTTCTTGTTAACGCGGAGCTTCATGTTCTGTTCTAAGGAGATGCTGTCTATTTGTCTTTTAGTCAACGAGTCGTAATTTGGAAGTCTCTCGGGGCTGTTCAGGCTAACTTACCCCTATCGTAAAACTTGCACGGCCACCAGAGCTCCTCCTCGCCCAGCTTGGAGACCTTCACCCATTCTTCAAGGGCGCGGATGCGGTGCTGTCCCGCAAGGAGCTCTAGCGGTGCTGAGCCGTTCACGTCCGGCCACATGGTAAAGTTCGGCATAATACTGTCGGCCTGCTTTTCGCCATCTTGTAAGCCAAGCTCCTTCAACATCCGCTCTACTTCAGCACCCGTACAGAGCACTTTCAGATGATGCTCTTCAAGTTCGCGATTCGGTCCACCAAGCTCGACGAAAGCCTTCCTTAACTTTTGTACATGGCGGCGGTCCAATAGTCGGTTGGACCCTAGGGTCCAAGTTGTTGAAAGCAGCTTTATCGGCATGCGAGCTGTGATAATGCTCTTTGCATCCTTCAGCTCCATCGCAGGGCGTTTCGCCGTCGACTGTACGCTGTGTCGCTTTTGTCGTGCGGAATCGCTGTCCTCTTCACCGTCCGATACTGACTCTCGACGTCGTTTTCTCGACTCCGATCTGTGTAAGTCGTTTGCCGTTCGCATTGTTATAGTTGTTTATGTGATGTGCTGCCTTGTACTCCGTGGAATCTTTCGGTTTATTATGGATGTCTTCGTGGGTGTCTGTCTTCGTGGAACCAACACCAACCGAAAGGGGCCCCACTCATGATGAAGGGCGAGTCGATCACGTGGCCTGATGTCTCTGTTGACGCTCAAGTTTCATCTACATACATAGTCCGGGTTCTTCGGACAATATCTGTGCTTCTGGAATTCCAATCGTGCCATCTTACTCTAGCATGTGCTGCTGGGGCGAGTGTAAGCGACACCTCCTGCCTGGCTGCGATCTGATCGCTGGCCTGCTTTCGGCTCCAGAATTTTCCTTCTCGGCCAGCAGAGTCTCGCTCCAAGAGCCAAGCTCTTTCCAAAGCTGCGCGTTTCTTTCCAGCATCTAAATTGACAAGCTCCTCTGCGTGTTATTTTACCAGTTGCTTCCTCCACTACACGCGTTATTCATAGGAAACTTCACTGTTCCATAGGCATTCATACTCCAAGATCCCAGCGGTATGTCGCCTGAGCCGAATCATACAACGCCGAGAAACCCTATGCTGGCCGTCTTAAGCTGGCGGGATTCTTGGTGACTTATATTCAGATAATATTCTGTTAATTGTGTCAATGTGGATCGGGTCTCGATTCTTAGGGATGTATATGAACGGATCAACGCTGATGTCTATTCCAGTACATAGGGTCCCTTAGCGACTTCGAAACAGCCTAATGGACGAAGACAGACGCTTTTGATGACGGCTGATGTCTTTACCGAAAGTTCTTCCGACCTCATTGACAGCCCTGCCAACCTCGATCTCGAAGGCACCGATCTCTTTTCGATGGAGCCTTACAAATTAATGAAGCAACGACTGTGGCACAGGGATCCGTTTCCTTGGGTGTAATAGAACACGCCTTCATGATGACGAGAGAACTACAGAAAAACGAACAATGCTTTGGATGGGAATACACCATTAATAATCATCAACTTCCTCGAGGCCTTCGTGATTTAGTGGCAAGGCTGGTACATACCTTGAAGAGAGGCCTTCGCTCGTAGTCGTAATCGATTGGCCAGATTGGGTGGCCGATCCTGAGTGCGATGGACGCGATACGCACGATCTGCTACAGTACTTGAGTTCACTGGACCTCGTCTCGTTTCGCAATTCTGTCCGTCACCCTGTTATCTCTCCTCCGATGAGAAAGTTTGCGACACTCAGAATCGCTCCCTTTTGTCGCCCTCGTCGTCATTCGATCCATCGCCATCTTGGTCTTACTGCCGGTGTCTTAATTCCCCTTCCCTTTCCTGATTCTCGCCATCGTGGAGAGTAAATACTCCGCATCCAGTTACGTCTGGTCCAGCCATTCCTGACCGTCACCCCGCTGTATCGTCATCGTCTAGTTGTGTGCCGCCATCCGGACCCTCATTTGATGCCCCCTTCTTAGCTGACTGAGAATGATGAGTAGGTATTACTGAGTTGGTCACCCGTGTTCCAAACTCAGTGCGTGCTGCTGACATCCGCATCACAGAAAGTTGGTCCTAACCCGACCTTGTCGCTGCGTTTCGCACCTCATTATCGACTAAGTGTGTAGATGGAAGAAACACAGCAGCCGCAAGCCAACCATGGACTTCTGATCCAAAATGAGCAAGTGAACTTTGGCGAGGTCATTCTGCTGAGGCGACGTGTAGCTTTTGTCACTCGTGTGCCCTACCTGGAGCCACAACAGCGAGTTGGATCGTCGCGCCACCTGTGTTTGAAGCGGCTATGCCAGTTGGCGCGGCCAAGGTCATGCAGCCTTTCAACAATTGCCCGACTTGAACGACGAAGGCACGTATCAGGAGGCTTTTGCCTGGACCGCCTTGTTCATTAAGCGGCATGAGGATTGAATCATGCAAGCGTGCCGGCGCCCAAAAAGCTCTGACAGATTCGATATGAACGACCAAACGCTGATACACGCGTCACGGTGGTGGGTTCAGGCTGGCGCCGAGATCTTCATCGTGCTGCGAAGCCACGTCGAGACCAATCATCTGCATTTGCCGCCGCCACCAAAGCAGCTTTTCTCTCGAGTCTCACCAGATCGTCGAGATGGCCACTATGCAGGCCGCCAGCCATGTCGGAGGTCGAGGTGTCGATTGCCGATCGTCTCAATTTCCTCCTGACGATGCTGGTCCGCAGGACGAATACCAAATAACTTCAGCGAACGTTAGTGGGTACTCCTCCGGCTCAACCGACATGTTGTTCGAGTTTCCAAAGTCGACCGAACTTGGTATGTCCAAGGCGGGGATGGTCAATTCGCAGTGATTATCTTCGCAGTACCTACCTAAGTTGCCGGCTCTGACCCACTCCAAACATGCCACAGGCCACGGCCTGTCCTCTTCGTAAGGACTGCTGAATGCGTCATTGGCGTTCTCGTCGGAGAAAGCCTGCAGCTCACTGAACTGTATGCGGCTTATGAAGCATCAAGACAGCCCGAGCATGATTTGGGTTTATCCTTCGCTCGAGTACATAAAGCGGGCAGTACGACAGTATACGATTCTTCGCCCGAGGTCGGAGGTTTATCGCTGGTTCACTCAACGGACCGAAGGAAGCGCAGGTACGTATTCTCTGCCGGTCGAGATACTTGGAGTACAGGCTGCGACATTGGATGAGCGCACTGTCAGCGCGCTTCGCAATGATCAGGTTGGTGTGGGAGGCGACAAAGATGTCCTCGTCACTGAGAACATGCCTCGGCTCCTGCGTAGACCAATCTCATTCAGCGATGAAGATGTTCATGGCCCTAAGAACGGCAGATGGCCCATTTTGATTGAGCTCCGTATACTTATTGGTGGCCTGACTCAACGACTTGCCCATACTGTAGCGTGTGCTTCTTGGCCTTGCCCGCGTACGTAACAATATAGCTAACAAATGAACCTACACTGGTGCAAGAACTAGAACTCTGCGACAAAGAGACACCGGCGTGTCGTCACAGCTCATGGGACGAGACGGTTGAGAGAGGCACATTGCCACATCGAGATCGCTTTCTGGATTTGACTACGGCAATGATTCCACTGTGACCGAAAGCAGCTCGAAGACGGGTTCGGAACTGTGGCAGTTCTGTTTGATGAGTTGCGAGGTTGACCACGGAGGTCTACGGACGTAATCAGAGTCTCGGATTCGAAGGAGTGGCTGAACGATGTCGTGGAGAGCGAAAGTTTCTTCATAAATGGCTATAATCTATCTAAATTCCAAAGAAAGGAAAAGAAGCATTCGATTCTTGCGATCATGGGAATTGCCTCGAGAAGCCAGGGGTAGGTGTATATTAAGTTAGGTAGGATGGCCTTTCTACATGCAAATCTTCAAGGCGCCATGCAAGCTTTCTTCGAACTTTGTTGGGGCGCAGGCACAAAACTAAACTGGCCATAGTTGAGGCTTACAAAAAGGTAGTGTGATGAGAAATGAATTCTATTTTTTTTCTTAACTAAGTAGGTAGGTATTGGTAATTGGTAACTACTCAATGGACTGCACTTTGATCATAGTAAAAATCACAATGGTGTGGGTGCTGCAAACAATACTTGGGAACCAAAGGGGATGCTGCCACGCCATTTGCAACAAGATATTCTCGAAAGTTGAGAATACGTTGAGTCATGTACGTGGTTCGCTTCTTTCCTGTCTTCGGGTCCTTGTTACCAGACCAAACCAACTCAGCCAAAGCAGCAGCACGAGGCCACATCTTACCACTGATAACAGTGTCATCAACCTGTTCAGACCACAATGGAGCCGCAGCTCCGATGATGTGCTTTGCTTGAGCATCCGTCAAATTGGCTGTGAAGTCATAGTCATAAATGCGCTGCCATGTTTTATAGGGAGCGCACCACGACCCGCCTTGACCACCATAGTTGAAAGTGGTTTTTTCGGTATCGTTCAGATTGGGGTTCGCTTGAGGAGAATTATAACGGGGATCATTCGTGAGAAAGCCGCCAAAGCCACAATCGAGGTACATGAAGTCGGAACTAGAAACTATGACATCGTATCCAGCTTCAGCCAACTTGGCAATGTTCCCAACACCGTTGTTCCACGACTGCATGATGACGCTCTTGGAAACATTCGAGGCACCGGATCCTGCCGATAGAACGACGTCTTCCCACATGATTAGACGACGCTCTTTGTTGCCACTATTCTCATCTGACATGAAGAGGGGATAGGATTTATCAACCCAGTACTGGTTGAGATTAGAATAATTGCGTCCTGGGTCAGCAGCAAACCATTCTCGAATTGCTTGACTGAAGTTGAAACAGCCAAGTTGCAGCTCGTCACCCCCAACATGGAAGAAATTGTCGGCGAAGCGCTTAGAGATTTCCGCGTAAATTTTCTGAACAACGGTGTACGTCTTGGGATTTATTACGTCCAGCTGGCCCGGGTTGGGCTCCACAGCTGTGTGGTACGTCCAATCGTCGTTGGACCACCAACTGTTCTCGCAGGTGACGATATCTTCGTCGATTTGTTTCCAGCCAGAGGACGAGTGACCGGGCATGTCAATCTCGGGGATGACTCGAACACCACGCGCGCGGGCATATGAGATGATATCTTTAACATCGTGATCCAAATATCTTTCCTCTGTGGAATAGGCATCCTTGGTAACCTCTGGGTAGGACTGGAGTTCAATTGGCCAAGATTGAGAATCGGTGATATGCCAGTGAAGAATGTTCATCTTGGACAAGGCGAGGCCGTCGATTTGTTCCTTGATCTTGCCCACGGAAATGAAGTTTCGCCCCGTGTCAATCATGACACCTCGATATGGGTACTTGGGGAAATCCCGAATAGTGACAGGCTGCTCAACAATGAGTTGCTGATCTTCGAAAATGACGAGCTGCTGGAAGGTAGTGAATGCGTGGAGAGCGCCCCAAACCGTCTTGGCAATCACCTCCACGGTAGGCGATGATGAGTTAATGCTGAGAGAATAACTCTCGTCGACGCCATGCTGCAGGTCGGCAGACCAGTCTGTAACTTGAACATTAATCTCGCTGAGCAAAACTTTGGTATCGGAATCTCTCTTGGTGTTGTTGTTTTTGTCAAGCCCAAACTTCGGAAATGACTCGAATTTTGTAATATTCTCCTCGATAGCTTTTGGGACCCATTTCAAAGTAGTAATTGTCGTGAAGGTGCGATTCCAAGCGTCCTGCAGCAGTTGTGTATTGGATTGAGATTTATTGGCTTGGAATGGTCCGTCTGATGAGTTGGTACGCAGGCTCAGCTGTCCAACAGTCTTCGGGCCGGACGAGCCCCAGCTGACCTCCTGTGGCGCGGGCAGTGGGTTGACTTTCACCGCGAAGCAGACGTCGAGGGCCGCCAGGGCCAAAAGAGGGACGGATGAGGACGCAAGGCGCATCTTGAACGATGCCTAGCAGTGTGTGGCGGGACGGGAAATTTCCAGGCTTTGGTGCCGCGGATTGGTGTGCGCAGAGGAGAGCGGGAAGGCTGGTTCTATTTGTATGGAGGACGATCCGTTTCGTATCGATGAGAGAGCGCGATAACTATGTATCTGCATTCCACTGCATACGTCCACTGCGTGTCTTAATGCATACGACATACATATGCATGTCCATACCTTCGCTCGCATGATGCATCTCAAAACGCTTTGAGACTTTGACAAACGCGGTTATACAACGACAATGGCGGGGCTGTGGGGTGGAGTTGAGCGGTTTCCCGTCGGGGCCATCATCCATCCCGTGTTTTTCGCCCCTTGCGTGTCACATATAGGTAGACAGTACATACCTACCTACCTCTGTACCTATCTTTTGTTCATGGATCGTAACATGCATCGCGAACTTTGTCTTCCCGGCTTGTCAATGTACTGCCTATCTAGGTAATGGCAAGTTATCATTACGTGACTCATGGGTCCAATCAAACGGGACGAAACGTATTGGCGCTGGGCAGACAACAAGCACCAATGTCACATTTCAATTTTGTCGGAAACATCGGCTGGAGCCAGCTTTTTGTCAGTATGGGAACTCGTGACTCGTGACTTAAAAGACTTTATAAATAGCTTATCCCGGTGCCGTGTGCGCCCTTCACGTCCGCAAGAGATGAATCACAAAGACAGCCGTCGAGGCTGACTGTCTCTTGTTGGCACAAGCGGCAAAAACCTTTCGCGGCCTGGTGTTCAGGTATGTAGCACCAGGCTTGCTTAGCGCCTGATCTCGCCCATTTAGTTTGAATTGAAACGACTCCTGTGCCGAGCAACGACCAGATGTTAAACTGTTCGCAGCATCAAAGAGAAGCCGCTCCCAGATGTCACGAGCAGAAACGCACTACGTAAAGGACGAGCAGTGGCAGCTGGAATGAGCGAGATATATATGGAGTACGTAAGGTATAGGCTAAAATTACAATCTTGAGAGAGGGCTGCAATCGCGGACATGTAGGTAAGTCGCACGCAATCAGGTCAGGCCGCCTACCTAGTACAAGCAGCCCTCTATCCTTTACACCGATAAATTGTGATATGTAGAGTCTCTCTAGTACAGATCAGCCGCATACATATCGAGTTGCATCCAAGCGTTAAATTGTTGTTTGGGTCTGGTTGCATTGTGTGTTGGGCGACATAAAGTCATTGCGAAGTCGAATTTCCCAGTCCCGCGCCTATGACTACCTATAGGCTATTCGTAAGAGGCCACCACGGTCTTAGCGAAGACCGCGGAAGATTCAAACAACCACAGATGGCATGTGTATAAATTCTCAGACGAGATGACCTCTTGTCCGAGGTTCGGAAATATCCTGCCCCTTTCACTGTCTCTTCGCTTCATTGCTTGCATGAGCTCTGACCCTCTTCTCTTTGTTACCTAGCTCTGGCCTTTTGTGACCAGTTACCAGACAGAGACAAGCGCTTCGCCGTTGAGGCTTGAAACACTCAGGAATCGTCAACTCGCAACAAGATAAATGGCTTTGGCTCTCTAAGAATCTCTAGACCTCAAACTAACATGGGTTTCGGAAAGGGTTTCCAACCTGCTTCCGGCTGAATGCTACAAGTCAGCCAATGTTCATGTGTTCAGACGTACGCGATTAAATGCGGTTCGGGAATTATTTCCGGACCGCTCCTACTACAATGCAAAATGGGTGGAGTGTGTACGACACATCATACGCGTGACACAGCCCGACGATGTTCCTCTGTGACACTCGGGGAAATAGCCACGAAGGAACAGTGTGTCCAATTGTGTGTTACCATTTTTCTTTGTTCATTGAGCTCGGACGATTCTGAAGTACGTATGATAGAGGTTCCAGGCGAAAGGCCACCTGCAAATCGACAAAGCAGCGTTCGCAATGAGTCTCGACTCGTCCAGGCGGAAACGTTGACTGGAAGGGTCATGAGACAACGGTATTTTTGGCACGATTCCTGGGATATTCCCATTGGGACAGGTGCTGATGCTGATATACAAGTCGAAACTTGACACAAACGCTCGTACGCATCCCATCTATCACTAATATAGATCTTGTCTGCATCACGGTCGAATTCGGGGTCAACGAGAAGGTCATGGTAGACCTCACCCTCGCAAACAAAAACGCAGCCCTGGCAGCTGTCCGAACTTCCCACCCCACGACGCGTAACTCTGGTTCAGTGTCTTATCTGTCCTACTCGGTACTCCCAACCACTGCCTCAGACACTGCTATGCCTTGCGTGTATCTACATATCTTCAAAGGGCTCCACCTGTCGAGAAGAGGATTCTGGCAGAGGAGAATGACCGTTCACCATCGTCCGACCCGGGTGGCCAGACAAGGACGCGGAGCGCAAACTTTTTTGGACCATGATTGATATTAGGACTGATGCAATCAAGTGTGGCTTACCTGGACAGTTGAGTTTAAGTAACTCGACGTTCTGAACAGTACTCAATGACGGCAATAAAGCCCTCTCACGACGATTGAATCTCCTTCAAGATATTGATGGAAGAAATTTACCCTCTTGGTGTTCCATTATAGGCTCTGTATCTCGCGGACAACCGGATCTTCCTTAGATTTGGTGGACCACTAGAGTAGAGCCGGAACGGCAGATTGGATGCTGCGTTTTTTTTTATCGCAAACCTTGAGAGTCTCACGTCGCGCGTCGCATATCCAACTGGCCTTTTAATCATGGTGTCTGTCCCAACGCCCGTGGAACCACGGTGTTTTGTCACGAGGATTCAGAGGACGTCGAGGTAGTGGGTAGCTGGCCTTTTCCTTCATGGATGAGGACGGCCGTGATGCTCTACCTCTGCCTCACCCCGCGACCTCGTGTGGTGTTCTTCTATTTCATCGAGGCACGTGATGCCTCTGCCTTGTCAATTTCGAACTGTGAGAGTTAGCGACGGTGGCTTGGCTTCGAAAATCGGCAGCGGCGGGGCGTCGGCTGTGCTTGACTCGCAAAACTCGACTTCGGCTTGCTCGGTGTCGGAGGAAAGTGCTACAGCGAGTTTGGCACGAGGAACTTTATGGCACAGAGAACACCGGCGTGTCGTCATGGCTCATGGGATGGGACGGTCGAGGCACATCGGGATCGCTTTCACGGGTCGGCTGCGGCGCTAGGGCCTTTGTGACTGACAGCAACTTGTTTCGGAACCGTGGAATTTCTGTTTTATGGGTTGTGAGGTCGACCACGGAGGTTACGAATTCGGAATTCAGGGTCTTATATTCGGAGGAGTGGCTGATCGTAGTCCTTGAAGTCATGGTTAGTTGATATTTCTGGCTACGTAGTTGATAATCAGCCTTACGAAGGACTTCTTCAGCCATCAGCTCGGTAAGCGTCTTTATAGGTGGAGGTTCCCATTGTGATGTGCAACGTTGATGAATTCGGCGATGTTAGATGAACACGTACGGAGGGTAGTTGGGTACGTAATAAGTACATAAATGGATTCTCATGGATTCGGGAGTGCCGTGGAGCGGGCGCAAAAGGCGTCCTGGCAAAAACAAAACAGTTCGCCAAGTAATCCCATACAGTTCCCCGAGGAATTCTCAAGCCACACAGTCCTCGCTCCACAGTAGGTATGTACCTAGGTACATGCCTACCTTAGGCAGTTGCCAGTACCTCTATACTGGTTGGGATAACTCTGTAGAGCATATGCACCTACAATCCAAGAAAGAACAAATATGTTGTCTCTGTTCTGTCAAAATCTCACATGTCGTGAACTAGAATCCCTATATCTGTTAATGGTTGAATCATGAATGGTTCCGTACATAAACAGCGAAGACTTGGGCATGTATATACATACCTAAGTGTACCTATGTACCTACCTATGTACCCCATACATCGCCGCGAAAGTGATTTATCCCCACATGCGCCTCTGACGGCAAACATCGTCTCTGCCCTGCTTTTTGATCTATTTATCGTCTCATCAACACGGACACAGCTCGTGCCCAGTGCCAAGCCACGGGCTGGATTGGATTGTGTGGTTTTAGTTCTGAAGTCCACGGGGCGAGATAACCATCTTCACATTTTTCTCCCTCTCAACAGAGGCCTCAATTGGAACTGGCCCATTTCATATATCTTAACAGGTACCTCCTACCTCCTACCTACATATGTACCTCCTATCTGCCAACCTACCTGTCAGTCATCCTGCCCCTTAGTCACAATTGGGCAAGAAGTGCAGTGCGACTCTTGTCTTCTTCGTTAATGAACCAAGGGTTCTCACTGCTCAGACAGGATCCATGGCATCTGTCAGTCTAGAAAGCGGTCAATTTCGCACCATGGGCAATGTGCGGATGACTAGCTTGCCTACCAACCGAGCCGTTGCGTGTCGCGGTGTGTAGATTTCCCTCGTCGTCGTTATTGTTGTATTTTGAAGCTCGAACGTCCCAGGATTTCCCTCGTTGTTGTTGTTGTTTTTTTGTTGCGTTATGTCGTGCTTCTTCTAATTCAGGGTAGATTGTCCTATGTGCACAAAGCGACGCATCAAATGCGACCGAACTGAACCACAATGCCTAAAATGCGCCAGCCGAGGCCTTAGCTGTCCTGGATTCCAGGCTGTTCATCTCAAATGGAATCAAGGAATTGCAAGTAGGGGGAAACACGCGGGGAAACACGCACCTGTCTCCTGCTCCAAGTTCTTCAGAAATGATCAGACTGCCGCCCGAAATGGTCGCAAAGCGTCACGATCGATGATTCCCGAACCTCTCAACTCATTGGCCGAAGATACGAGTGTCTCAAGCTCTCAAGCACTAGCCCTCCTCAGCGTAGGACCCGGACTGACAAAGGATGTTAAACTCGCAAATGCGTCACTATCTGTGTCGATGTCCCAAACGTTGATTCATCACTTCTGCACAAAAGCTGTGTCTCGGTTGACTTGGATTGACCAGCCAAGTCATCCTTGGCGTACAATCGTCCAGAGCTCTCTCCAATATTCGGCATGTGTTCAGCTTTCCGTTAGCAGTCTCGCAGCCGCCCACTTATCGATGACGCCAGGCATGTCCTCCGAGCAGTCGAATTCTTTATTTGGCATATATTGCTCGTTGCGCGACCGATGTCTTCGAGGATTGAGCGCCAAGATGGATTCGGAGTTAAGGTCTAGCAAGTCAACAGTAGCAGAATCCATTGATACTATACCTGCCATCGAGATTCTGGCATCAATGCTTGCGCTCTGCTACACAGAGGTCTTTGTGCCAGGCTCACACAATTGGAAGATCCATTTACGCGCATGCCGCAGAATAATCAACATCTATCAGCTCGATGCTCGCCAAAGTACATCTACGGACTCTGTTCTGAAATTTCTTCTCAAAGATATCAATGACATGGAAATTCTGACTGGCACGACTGCCTTCGACAATGAGTTGCTACCATTTTCATCCCCATCATCGCAATACAGTAACACGGTGTCCGGCTGGGCGTTTACAAGTCTGATTCACAAGATCACAACGTTGGAACGAAAGAGGCATCTTACGAAGCAGGCAAATGGCGCTCTATGCTCTGTGAACATGAGCGTGTGGCACCGTCATGCAGAGGAAGCGCATACGCGCACAATGGCATGCCCGAGGTTAAGAAGCGCCAGTCAAAGTCAAGCGTTGCGCGAATGTTTCCATGCCCTAACTCGTGTTTACTACTATGCCACTCTTATCTATAGCTATCAAGCTTTTGCGACAGCTGAAGAGAAGTCTAGCTCCATCGGCACACTGATAGATGGCCTTCTCAAAGACGTCAAGTATACCATAGCTGGATCGACACATGATTTGTCCCACGACCTTTTCTTTCCTCTTTTTATTGCCGGAGTGGAAACAACGTTCAATCGAGAACAGCAGGTTTTCGTCGAGAATTTGTTTGTAGAGTCGCTTTCCAGAACGGGAATATGGTGCAATTACCCGGCGTTGCAATTTCTCCGATCACTCTGGTCTAACCCGGAACATTTGCTTCGGCACGAGAGCTGGATAGATCTCGCCCGTGCCACGGTATCGACCATGGGATCATTTGTCGTATTTTGAGATGACTACCCGAAGTACATACTTCGATAATTGAAGGGTCTCATTATGCAGGACCCTCGTTCTGTCACATACATATTCCCGGCAACCGGCGATATTTGACATAAACACGTGGCCATTCGGCACTGCATCACGACGATTATACTGGGGCGAATGCTTAAAAGGTCAATGGATCGAACGTGGATTTAAAACGTAGAAATAAACTTGAAACCGAATACAAAAAAGGCTTAATTGACTTCTCCATATCCTTGCACGACACCAACAATATACTCCCGAGTGGCGACGCTATCACCTCCTGCGTCAATCAGTGCGTGAATTTCCGCGTCAATGGCAACATCAACCCAATCGACAATTGAAGCTACCGCTAAACCCTCACTTTCTCCTAAGTCAATGCCTTTCGCGTCGCCCATCAGCGGGTTGAGACGCGCGAGGCATCTGTCTGCGTACCAGCATCATGTATCCCCATGAACCTCCAAGAGTCCAACCACTTCAAAGCCTTGCTCGTGGCCGAAGGATTCGTGGCTGTGGAGGGCGAATTAGGCGCGTCTGGGACAGCAAACTCCGGAGGTCGGAGCCGGGGTGGTCCCGGGTGGAACACGTCGCTTTCGGTTCCGGAATGAAGGCGGTGGTTGAACACCGTTGAAGCAGGTGGCGCTGATGATGACGGCGCGAATGAAGCATTTACATATTCAGAGCTCTTGCAAGTAGCGTCGAGTCGCTACGATGTGATCGGGAGCCAAGACAAAGACTACTCTTTGGCCTCGCCTTTCTCTTGACGAAAGAGGGATTGTACGGTCCACAAGAAAGATCTTCTCTAGTCAAAAGCCGCGTCCGGTCGAGCCACCAGAAACGGCCAACGGCTTCAAGAGGAATCAGGATTGTTTGTTCCTAGTACTCCGTATGTACTCCGTACTGGAGGAGGCGATGCTGGCAAGGCCCAGACCAATGCTAACCCCACAATCGCAAAGAAGGCATCACTACTGCGGGCCTCGGCTTCTGGTCTCAGAGGCACGATCCATGTTGAGAACACTGTAGATGCAATTCCTAATTTCCTATATCGTTGGCAGTAGGCGCAGATGCTTCATACATGAAACAAATGCCGTTACAAACAAATCTTCGTGAGAAACTAAGATGATGGGATAACGGAAGTGGACGGTCGAGAATTGCACTCAGATGCAGGGGCCGGCTGGTTACCTTACGACGCATATCGCCGCTCGTGGTGGTTTGGGAATCGGGATACTAAATAGCAATGGAGGTTACAACTTACATACCTTTCCGTAGGTAGTACCTACAGGCTACTGCATAATGAGACCCTACATATCCGTAATTGAATTGTATCTACTCCGTACCTACCTATGTACTCCGTACGGAGTAATAATTAGTAGGTAAGTCATCATTCATGTCGACCTCTGACTCCTGAGTCTGACTACGGAGTACAGGCTACAGCTCACTTGCGGTGTGAGTCCGTGACTCGTGCGAAAGGGCCTAAGGGGGATATCGCGGTCTTACGGACATTGTATTTACATATGTACATATGTACATATGTACATAGGTACCTCCTGGGTACCTCTCCGAGGTTATCGATGGTTGTACTGTCGCCACCGACTGCACGTACCATTTGATACGCACCCCAAGGGCCAAGTGTTAGGTCGTGTGGTATTTGCAATGGTACGTTGGGGAGCTGCCGATGGTACAAGCTGCGACTGCGCGTACGGCGTAGGTAGGCACATACACAGTGCATGTAACTACCTAGTCAGCTCCAAGCCCCCGGGCTCATTCTGCAATGCACGAAGGATCTGGTCTCTCCGACTCCTGGACCCGGCATTTGGCATCGCTTGGTAACCCCTGCCGGCACTACAGATGTTTCGGCTTGGCAGGAGCCCTACATTATATGTAGGCCTACGCAAAACCACCACGAAATTTGATCATCCCTGTAGGAATCCTAAGCTACCAGGTACGGAGTATTAGATTGTACTACATACGTACTCCGTAGATCCATAGTCAACACTGCCACATGACCGGGTTCGGATGCAACAATCGCGGGGGTCTGCGCCGCTATCTGGGTATGTACGGAGTATTATCTGGGTAATTGCCCGATCCCGTTGCGCCATATGATTTGACGACAACATTGTTCAAGCAGGTATGTATGTATGTACATATCATGTATGTACTCCGTGGTGCGATTGATACGGAACCGGGCTAACAATGCGACCACTGGTAGGTACTAGTTCACACCGCACAGAGGATACCAGGTATTGTAATTTGTACCTACTACAGAGCATGTCCCTAGGGCCTGCCTAGGTACACCGCGCACTGCACAGGTACCTAATATGGCTGATCTACAGTGGAGGAAGCCCGGCTGCCTTCGCTGTTCAAGCATCAGTTCGGAATCGCCGGAGCCTACTCCGTACCATCTGTGGGTTGAGCGAGTGGCCTCAAACTCCTTACACACACAGCCTTAATTTCGCGATCCAATCCTTGTTTCATTGTAGATTTTAGGTCCAATGCTTTCGCTCAGTGCGATGAGTCAATCTCGGGAATGGGCAGATACACACGGAGTACTAGGGGGGTCTAGTTTGGTCAACCCGTCCGTCTCGAAGTGTCTCGACTATGTATTTCTCAATTGCATTGATCCTTCCTGAGTACCTATAAATGATTGCCTCCCGGGTCAATTCATGCACTCCATGTTTATATCTGACAATCCCTGACACTATCAACAACAACTCTTTACCTCAAACTCAAAACAAACAATTATGCGTTTCTCCGTCCTCGCCGTTGCCGCTTTCGCCGGCATTGCTGCCGCCAAGAGAGGCTGCAGACGTGACCCCAAGCATCATGGCAAGGGCTGGTACTGGATTGTCGAGGGCGACACTTTGGACTCAATTGCTGCCGACTTCGGACAAACCTCAGCCGTGATTGCTGCCGACAACAATATCCCGAACCCAGACTTTATCAAAGCGTGGACAACCATCTACGTCGATTGCCCATGGTAGAGGCTCCCTCAGAATGTAAGAACTAGCGTCATAACGCAACACAACTCAACAATCAACTAATCCAGTTTTCTGTAACTAGGCTGAGCGGTATTTACCCTTTGTACGAATAGAAGGTCATAGGCTCATCACGTTGGCAGCCAGTCGCACTTATCAAATAACATTTCCGTGGGAAGGAGACTGAGGGCGTCTTGTCTGTATATATTATCCCAGTTGAGGTTACCTATCTAAATCTCATCGCACTCGACTTCCTACATATCCCATGAAAGGTTTCCATTTAGACGTCCCTGCTCAAGTAAAGTCCCTCCCGAACGCATTCTAAGAATGAAGCCGGACGTTTCCATTCACCCATGCGTATTACGCACATCTTATGGTGCAATGCAGGTGTGTGCTGGTAGCTTGATCACTTGCTCATTTGATGAAACATGTTGTACTCATTTGACGCCTCGGCTTTTTGTGATTGTAGACAGGTCGGTTCATCCGCAGACTGCAGTGAAACGTAACACACGTGGAGGCTGAGACATTCCAGCCGGGGACGCTGCCACAAGCGCCGATGCTTCGGGCTTGGAGCAGTAGAAATCCTCTGCTCTTGAAGGACTCCGGAGGACTCAGTTTCCCCCGAGCCTTGAGAGGCCGACTCTGCCATCCATAAATGTATACATGAATTCCAGTCTCACAGTCTCACAAGTCTAGGTCTCTTCTGCTTGCTGCTGAATGCTCTGCTCCATACTCCGGAGTCCGAGTGAGCGGAGACGATCATCCGTAAAGCGGCTCGGGGATGATCCGCCGTAACGCGGTTCGGAGGTTGAGCTCTGTGCTGCGAATATCCTCTATGACGTGTGCGGAAATGTCCACGGTGGAGCAAATGTGTCCGCCCGTGTGACAGACGTCGTGTTGTCACAGCCGACCTTGGAAACCGGAGCCTAGCCGCCGACTGTCTCAATTGGAGGTAGGCAGTACGAGTGTCCGAGAAATAAGGGAATAACAACACCGAGGTCGCGGAGGCAGAGCTGGGGCGTCGCGTCATCTTCTTCTTCGTCCATAGACAACGCTCAAACTTAGGACCACATTATACATAGAAACAACGGCACACTGATACCTAATATCGGAAGTTGGAGCACTCTTTCTCTCACTACATTCTTCGAACCCTTCGAATTCTTCCAGCTCCATTCTCTGCTTTTGAGTAGTGGCACAAATGTCGCGAAGCCGAGATTGGATCACTGAAGCCGCCATTTCTGCCACATAGCTTCGATGTGTTTGTAAATTCTATTCGGGACAGCATGATGCGCCATCATCTGTCACTGTCGCTTTTGACAGCTAGCACTGACCTCAAATGCGCAGTCAGCAATGAGCATGCCAGGTATTGCCCAAAGCCTCGACAAACGCCCGAGTGTTTGGTGACTTTTTGGAGGCCGCGATCGCAACATATCTGCCAGTGCATGATGTACGCAGCGGCGGACTGCCCATCAGTCTGGCGATAACTGCTGCAGAATCGCTCATTCCACTCCGGCGACCTCATTGCTGTAAAAAACCTATGAAGCTCGCGAAAAGCGCCAGATTGCACAAAGGGGCAAATCATCCATTACCCCCTCCCCCCGATTGTGCTCGTCAAGGACTGCACCGCTGAGAGTACCATGGGCGTCGTAAAAACTATCGCGATGATGCGATTGGGTGATGAGTGCTGGAGTTAATGAAATCGTGATGTTTTGGATGAGCAATTGTGTTGTTGATGACGACGTTGTTGATGATTGTCGAAAGGGGCGAGTCACGAGAACTATGGAGAACGGTATGTGCATGCCGCATGCGTAATTAACATACCAGGTACCTACATAGGTACCTTACAGAATACAGTACTGCAGTAGTACCTAGTTACATACACTGTGCACAGATATTTCTCCATTTGGCATTCAACTACCTACCTCTGTAGGCTTCTATGTCAAAAAAACAACACTCTTCGCCAGACCTCTTGACTCTTGCTTGTACATCAAAATACCGACAGCATGGCCAACAAAAGTGAAGCCGCTATTTACAGCCACGGCCATCATGCATCTGTTTTACGATCCCACACGTGGCGCACGGCTGTCAATTCAGCAGGCTTTCTCATTCCTCACATTCAACCACACATGGCGATACTGGACATTGGATGTGGGCCGGGAACTATCACAGTAGATCTCTGCAAACTTGTTCCACAAGGCCATGTCATCGGCTTGGAGCGTGCAGGGGAGGTGCTCGACCACGCGCGAGCTCACGCGAGAGAGAAAGGAGCGCAAAATGTGCAATTTGTTGAAGGCGATGCCAATTCACTGAGCTACGCAGACAATACTTTTGACGTGGTTTTCTGTCATCAGCTTCTGCAGCACGTCAACGATCCAGTTGGAATCCTTCGCGAGATGCGACGAGTGGCCAAGCCTGGTGGCCTAGTCGCAGTGCGCGAGTCGGACTACGGCTCCTTTACGTGGTATCCAGAGGTTGAAGGCATGACGGGATGGCAATCGCTTTACCGCGCGGTGGCGATGAACAACGGTGGCGAGCCAAACGCGGGCAGGATGATACATGCTTGGGCCAAGAAGGCTGGTTTCTCAGCCGCTTCCATAACCTCTACTGCCAGTTCCTGGTGCTATAGCACAGGAGAGGAAGTAGAGTGGTGGAGTGGACTATGGGCCGAAAGAACGGTCGCCTCGTCCTTTGCCAAAAACGCCATCTCGGCCGGTCTTGCGACAAACGAAGAGCTCAATGCTATTGCTGATACCTGGCGTCGCTGGGGCACGGAGAGCGACGCTTGGTTCTCTGTCTTGAGTGGAGAAATAATATGTAAGAAGTAACTAATTATGCTGATTGGTGGTTTCTCTGTTTCTCCCTCCCCTAGGGTTTACGTGAGCAAGCTTCGGGATACCGAGAATGACGCGGGGGCTTGTTTTCTCCCCTCTATACTGTCTTTTTCCTTCGTTGTCGCGCTATTGTATATACCAAACATCTGAATCTATACAACAAAGGAGAAACGGGGGCACAGAGAGGAAGAGGCGTGTCAAAGAGGACGGTGATGATCATGATGATGATGATCATGATGGATCGAAGACTACTCTGTACTGTGTATGCAATGCGACTGCGGCAAAGATGTTGTGTTTCAAGGTCTGGCTGATCAATTCTGAATTTCTGGTACAATCGTTCTCGAATAATTTTGTCCTAAATGTCGAGCGGCGTTCAAGTCGCGGCTTCACGTGGCGCATTAACGTATGAATAGTTCCTATACCTCACGTTGAAGGTGGCAAAGTTTCCAGTGGCTAGTTATCGATCGGGAGCACCGCGCAAGTAGGTATGTAGTGACCAGTGGCAAGTAGCGAATAGCAGCTGGACCTTGCAAGGACGATTAGGAGCGTACACGAGATTACGATGGCGGCGGCACCCCTGGACGAAAACGAATGATGGCATATACGGGATTTACTCATCCATTGAGAAAGACAGACGTGTTGAAGCACTTCAAGAAGAGTTGGCTGCTTATAGCTACCAATCTCCAGTGCTCCACATTGCGGCATCGATGCTATTTGGACCGCTAAGTTGCCGCTACTCAAGAGTCAAGGACAGAGGCACGGGCGGAAAGAGCCGTAGGCACTGATTGCCTGTGCTCCTGTGCCTCAGATGTGTGTTGTGGGTACGTAAGAAAGCAATGGGGAGGTATCTAAGAGGTATAGTGTTCTGGGTGGTGTTTCACATGTATGAACTTATGAAGATGCACAGCCAAATTCCAATCGGGCGCACCTCAAACTATAACATCAAGTTGGTAGCTATCCTCAACCACTCGGCCGTTTCCCGTTGGCGACTGATTGTTTTTACGATCGATTTTGAGGTCAAGATTAGGTGCTCTGTAGTGAGAGGCACAAAAACAACTGGTCAGTCTGTCAGAGTCTCAGACATGAACGGTGAAAACTCCTTACCTCATTGTCCTGAAAAGGCTGCCTTTTCGCACAAGTCTCACAAGATTGGCAGATATGCAAGTGTAAACCAGCCTTTCCAATGAGATATAAGGACACTTTATGAGTTCATATGCATCTGTCACCGCTTTCTCGATGAGTGAAGTGATGGTATCCAAATGCTCTTAGGTAATTTAGGGTGGTAAGTAACAAAGTTATAGCATCCCTAGAGGGCAATCATCAATATAGAGCCTTTGAACTTTGAAGTTGGTGCTGCGAGTATGTAACTACCAAGACATCACAAATTTTCCTCGACTCGATTATGTGCCGCCTCGATACGCCCTACCCACGAACCTCATTCAATTACACCGTGGAGCCTCAAGAGATTGTCCTCAATCGAGCATCTCTGGCACGACATTGGCCTCAACACGAATAGTTAGATGAAGTTATTACATCCGGTGGCCAAAAGCGGCCATGATGCTTTAAGCCGAGACTGGATTTTATCTCGAGAAATTCCCAGACCCAGCCCATAAATTGTGCGCATCGCCGCATCGGACATCCCAATTATTCAACACACCCTCGACGCAAAATAATTAGCCTTACATATGTCAATGACTGTGCAACGTGTGGCTGTAACACAGATCAAGTTTCTCGGAAAGGCAATTTGAGCTTCTTTGGAGGATTTCCTCGAAATTGTATACTTTATCGCTCGACCCGTTAAGTTAGTCTAGCTCTTCTGACTACATTGGCCTCAGAGGCCTCAGGCTAGCCCATCACGATCTCATAAGTCTCGTTATCAATGGAAACGGACACGTCAAATACTCCTACGCGATTCCGTCTATCCATCCTGCTGTGGTCATACTTGAAGACTTTCTTTGGCCTCAATGACGCCTCATACAGGCTACAGGTCACAGATCTTGAGATCCACACTCCCCATTGTGTCTCTCGCGGTTCTTGACTTTCGCATGCGTTCTCGTAGACTCGCATGCGTCTCATAGTCAAATCCAGCCTCCTCTCGCCTCTTCCCGCTTCAGCGCGGCCTCAGTGTTTGCTGGTAATATAAGCGTGGCATGCGCCTCAACCCTGTAAATTTACGGTAAATGGCAGCACTGAGCAGAATTCACGATGTAGCTCCTTGTCGTAATATATCGTTGCTATTCTTCTTAAGGCGATAAGTCAACTTTCTACAGTATCGAATGATGGAATACAATACTAATAGGCCCTAAGGCACGTACACATACCGATGCGAGTACATGAGGCCTCGATCGACCCGAGCGAGTCTCGTCATTTTGGCTTGATCAAGGCTGTTGACGTGGGCCACTTTTCTCATTCGATGATGATTTTCAACACCATCGCTCATAAAGGCTTGGGATCCCGGCGACGCTATTGAAATCGAATAAACTTTAGCCTTTCCGTGACACCTCCAGGCTCCGGTGAATTCTGAGACTCGTGCGATCTCTGAAGATACCTAGGAGGTAGGAGGTACCTAGGTAAGTGGTGTGGCTGAGCAAACGCCCCACTTCTCTTAGTTCCAAGTTCCAGCATGCGAAACTTGCGCTGATGTTGAAACTTGAAACACCACATAGCTTCGTCATTTTCGATCAATCAACGAACTTGAATCTGCGCTGTGCCTTTTGAGAGACGAGGTAATGCAGTCGGAGGGTCCTGACGACATAAGACGGGACAAGCTTCGTGGTGAAAGTTGAAACCCGATATGCGGCATGCCACAAGGAAACTGTTTCCTCGTGGCATAAACCTCCCGAACGTATATCGGTAACAATCGGTAAAAAATTTAGTACACGCCCCAGCTTTCAAGTCACGGTCTGTACTTTTCACATGGAAATAGCACGGATAAATTTCTGATCACTCAAAATTCTTGACGCAATTGTCGAAGATGATCCTTATATTGAGCCCCGATTGATACCACTCGTGGCGCAAGTCGCAGATCGAACGGATAGCTTCACAAATTGCTCCCCAGCGTACAAAGCAAAGCTGGACGTGGTTTATACTGACCCCGTATGCGAGTCATGGAAGGATACATAGCACCAACCCAATATGTAGCTGGTTCAAAAAAAAGTTATAGAAAGGGTCCCAGCTACCTAGGAGGTAGCTACGGACATCGCCAAACTTGTGGATACTTCCCCTTGCCGGCACCCTCCGAGTCTCCCACCGGAGATTTCTCCAAATAATAAGCTCTGACGTCCCCAACGCCCCGCCGATGTAAGTGGCAATAAGTTTTGACCCCGGAATGTGGAGAATGGACCGTACCGTTAGTTTGTTCAGGGTCTCCTTCTGCTGCGATACAGATTTCAAGTCAACTTCAAGCTTCAAGCGCCATGATGAGCGCCTCCCTAGAGGCTAGGTATATTCCAGCTGATATTGCTCGAGTGGGCAGGCACAGCCAGGATCATGATGGAACAACCTTTTCTTCTTCGTGCCACTTCGAGCATTAGTCGCAATACATCGGAACGTTCTCCTTCCGAGGGCTCAACTATTGGACGAACAACGTTCGGGGAGGAATGTTGCAACTTGCAAGTTGCAAGTTGACAACTTGCCATAGATATTGGCACCGGTGGCGGAAGAAATCTGCGTCAAGACTCAACGTATCATCGGCCTCGGCGTTCAGTAGAAAGTGAGATGCCTTGCTTGATTATAAAAACGAAGACGTTTGTCCTGTAAGTATGTCAAGCGACAACACACAATCAACTATCACACGCTCCTCGTTCAGAGTCCAGACACTCAACCTCAAATCTACAACATAATTTTACTACGGCATCATGAGACTCTCCATTTACTCTTTAATCGCCACGCTGATAGCTGCAGCGAGTGCCACACCAATGGCTAGAGCGACGAAAGATTTTCAGTCTGACATGCTGGCCTCGCACAACTACTTTCGCGCCCAACACAGCGCGAACCCGCTGACTTGGGACAGTTCGCTCGCAAAATCATCTCAAACATGGGCTAACACATGCAATTTTTCTCACGGTGTAAGTTCGTCCAGATTTCTTTGTATTCACCATGTTCTAATCACTCGAACAGACCTCTGGCGAGAACCTTGTCTACAGGACCACCTTCAAGTATTGGGGCGAGTTTACCAACATGTGGGGTAGTGAGCGCAAGCAATACAACTTTGATCAGCCAGCCTTCTCCGCTTCCACTGGCCATTTTACTCAACTCGTATGGAAAAACTCGAAGACAGTTGGCTGTGCTTGGGCATATTGTAATGGCGGTAGCGGGAAGGCTGTTGGCTACTATGTTGTCTGCAGATATAGTCCAGCAGGAAATTTCAAGGGTCAATATGCCGACCAAGTCGGTCGTCAAATTAAGGGTGGTCCTAGCGATGTTTACACTTGAGATCTGAGCAAGTCTACATCAGCATGTTAGCTTGATTTACCTGGGGCTGATTTGTCTTGGGATTATTTTCGTCCACGTGAGGACTAGCACGCCCGCCATAAGCAATGGGCCAATTGGCAATGGGTCATGGCCTTGACTGTCGCTACTTACTACTTAGTCGCAATAGGATGTTTATCAAACTACAAATTCTCCATTTCAACTTCCCGAATCCAATGACCACTTTGCCAAACATGTTGCGATAGCAATCGAGTTGACTGTGATGCGATCTCGTTTGTAATCAATCAGACTTCGCATTTCAAAGCTTCAAAGACCCGTGGCTGATAATAAAAGAATCTCAAACTTCCGCTGGATTACCCACGTGGCATCATGTATCTCTCGCGCACTGGTGACTGCATATTCTCTACGTGAGGCTAGTAATTACAGAATGACTATGTGCGTCCAAATGAGGCGTTAGAGAGCGGCCCAGGCCGGAAACGCTACTCGCGCTGTACTAAGCATTTCCTATGACAAGGTGCAGCACTGCAGTTTGCGCAGACGCTTCAGATTTTTCTTTACTCGAGCTGTATGAACTTTGAAGACTGATATGCAGCGTGATAAGTATGCAATAGTCAAGTTCAATGCCATAATCCATTTACCAATTTAACTCTTTCTCTCATAAATCATTGGTCGATACCCTAGTAGGCAATGCATGATGAAGGCGTAACTTCAACATGATATAGGCCAGAAGTTGTTGGCATATGTTCCCAGTACTGACCTATTTGGGCTTACGCGAGTACTCTATGCCAATCGGAGATGAAGCTGTTGCATTTGAACGTGACAAACTAATACTTGAGTCATTCCCTAGCTTGAGAGATTTTCAGCCTCCAAGTACACAGCCGTCCTTCACAGTGCCGCAACCCCTAGGTACATAGTTTGGTACAATGGCAAGGAAATCTATAACAGTACCTGTGAGATCTGTTTCGCGTGCTCCGTAAAGATTGGTCAATTAGGCATCTCGCAGAGTGAGGTACCTACTCCGTCCGTACATGCCTCGTACCAGTATTTAGTACACGTAACACACGTAACAGTATGTACACACTCTGCAGATGCATCGGCTATAAATATTGTTATGTACATACCTACTCCATATTTTTATTATTGATTTGATTGAATATTAATAAGAACACGGAGTAAATATGTACGTACTGCGCATGAACAGCCTCAGACGAGAAAATGAGGAATAACTTATATATAAGATGATACGGAGTACATAGATGGAGACTATAGGTACCTATGTACATACATACCCGTAGCAGAGGTACCTACTACGTCATCTTTGCCGGCGGCTTCGGTGGTCTGTGCACATTGGACGAGATGAGGGGCAGAACGCGGGGAAAAGGACAACGGCTTCCAACATTTCCATTTTGCTTCATCGGCACTTGCCGTGGCCTTGCAGAAGCAGGCGGCGGCAGACACTGTATAGGCCAGCTCTTGCATGAGGTTGTGATAGGTATGCGGCCTCCTTTTGGCAGTCGACAGTGACGACCAGACCCTTTCCGTCCAGGAATTGGAGGGCATCAGACCAACGGCAGGCCAGCTATTTGTCATGGTAGTGGAACAAGTGGCAACACTGAACAGTATGTGGACAGTTTCCAAATCTATCGTCTTTGCCTGCCCGATCCTTTCCCCTCACTTTAATTCCACTAAAACCCGGGACAACCCCCCGCCACCTCGGACAAGTCCCCTGCGCCATTGTTCTCGTTAATCCTTCAATCTTCCACTCCAGAGCGAGAAATCAGAGCTGTCGTCACCACAACAATTAGCGATCTCTCATTATTTGAGCACACATATACAATGTCCGAGAGCAAGTGTCCTGTCCGCGCCTCGCTCAATGTTGCCGGTGGCGGAACAAGAAATCGTGACTGGTGGCCAGATTCGGTCAAGCTCAACATCCTTCGCCAGAACACCTCTGTCACGAATCCCCTGGGCGAGGATTTTGACTATGCCGCTGCGTTCAAGACTCTCGATTATCAAGGGCTCAAGAAAGATCTGACCGCCCTCATGACAGATTCTAAGGACTGGTGGCCTGCTGACTTTGGTCACTATGGCGGCCTCTTCATTAGAATGGCTTGGCACAGCGCTGGCACGTACCGAGTTCAGGATGGTCGAGGTGGTGGTGGTCATGTAAGTGTTTTAATCCCTTTCTGCCGATCTTTTTTATCAACTCTTGATGAATACTTTCTAACTAGCGGCCCGACTTGGGTCTCACTACTAGGCCCAACAGCGTTTCGCCCCCCTCAACAGCTGGCCTGACAATGTCAGCCTCGACAAGGCCAGGCGACTTCTCTGGCCGATCAAGCAAAAATATGGCAACAAAATATCATGGGCAGACCTGCTTATCCTGACTGGCAACGTTGCTCTAGAGTCAATGGGCTTCAAACCCTTTGGCTTTGCCGGTGGCCGTATCGACGGCTGGGAAGCCGATGAGTCAGTCTACTGGGGTGATGAGAAAACGTGGCTGGGCAATGAGGTTCGCTATCACGACGAGAAAGATTCTCAGAAGCGAGAACTTGAGTCTCCTCTGGCTGCTGCGCACATGGGCTTGATCTACGTGAACCCCGAAGGTCCTGATGGCAACCCCGATCCCATCGCCGCTGCCCGCGACATTCGCACCACCTTCGCTCGTATGGCAATGAACGACGAGGAAACCGTTGCCCTGATTGCTGGAGGTCACACTTTCGGTAAAACACATGGCGCCGGACCAGCCACCAATGTCGGGAAGGAGCCTGAGGGAGCCGACATCGAGCAGCAGGGCTTGGGTTGGAAGAGCACTTATGGCACTGGCAAAGGTCCAGATACCATTACCAGTGGTCTAGAAGTTACATGGACCAAGACACCTACTAAATGGAGTCATAACTACTTCGAATACCTCTTTAAGTATGAGTGGGAGCTGACAAAATCTCCTGCAGGCGCCAATCAATGGGTAGCCAAGACTGAGGATCTGATCATACCCGATGCTTACGATCCTAACAAATTTCACAAGCCTACGATGTTGACAACAGATCTGTCTTTACGATTCGATCCCGAATATGAGAAGATTTCCCGTCGTTTCCTGGAGAACCCCGACCAGTTCGCCGATGCCTTCGCCCGAGCTTGGTTCAAACTTACTCACCGTGACATGGGCCCCAAAATGCTCTACGTCGGCCCTGAGATCCCTAAGGAGGACCTTCTTTGGCAGGACCCCATACCCTCTGTCAATCACGCTTTAATTGATGGAGAAGAGGTCGCGACCCTCAAAAAGGAGATTCTTAATTTAGGCTTGGACGTATCTCAGCTCGTCTCTACTGCCTGGGCATCCGCCTCTACATTTCGAAGCAGCGATAAGCGGGGCGGCGCCAACGGTGCTCGCATTCGTCTGGCTCCCCAGAAGGATTGGGAGGTAAACAACCCTGCGCAGCTGTCAAAGGTTCTCGCTGCTCTGGAGGATCTCCAGAAGCGCTTCAACAAGAGCGGCAAGACCGTGTCTATCGCTGATCTGATTGTTCTGGCGGGTGTTGCTGGTGTTGAGAAAGCCGCTCGCGATGCTGGTTTCGATGTCACTGTCCCTTTCACTCCGGGTCGGGGCGACACTACCCAGGAACTAACCGATGTTGAGTCAACTAGCCACCTGGAGCCTGTGGCTGATGGGTTTCGAAATCACGGAAAGTCACATGGCGCTGTGAAGCAAGAGCACCTCTTGATTGATCGTGCGAATTTGTTGAACTTGTCCGCCCCCGAGCTCACCGTCTTGATCGGCGGTATGCGTGCCATGAACACCAACTATGATGGCTCAGCTCATGGTGTTTTCACCTCTAAGCCTGGTGTCTTGACAAACGACTTCTTTGTTAATCTGTTGGACGTGAATACAGATTGGAAGCAGATCAGTCAAGACCTCTTCGAGGGCTTTGATCGCAAGACAGGCGCCAAGAAATGGAGTGCTACTCGCAATGATCTTATACTTGGATCTCATGCGGAATTGCGGGCTGTTTCGGAAGTGTACGGCAGTTGTGACGGTGCTGAAAAGTTCGTGAAAGACTTTGTGACTGCGTGGAATAAGGTCATGAATCTGGATAGATTCGATATTAGTACGGCTGGAGATAGGAAGACTTCTAGTCGACTTTAGTCACCTTGAAGAACGTGATGCCACAGGGCAACAGCTATGTAGGCAGCTAGAGAGCTACCTTTTCAGTTTCGCTACGATCGTATGATGAAGATAATGAAGGTCTATTTATTCTTATCGAGTTCGTCAAGTGCAGCCTGTTGTACGCATTATGAAATGGAAAGTGTCGCCCATGTATGATGTATGCACAGTTCGATTTAGCCCAAGGCACACTTTTTGCAATTTTGGCACTCTAGAGCTTGCTCATATCTCTGCCACGGCTCAATTAAGTCAATGGTACTGTATACAAACACTCGATCAGGTCTTGTGAATCGGTCCATTATGTACATTGATCAGACATGAGGTCAAAAAACCTTGTCAGGGAAGCATGCGATGTAGCCTTTACACATCACATTTTAATTACACGCACGTATTGCAGTAAGCATAACCAGTGACTTGATTTCATCGAGTGATGGCTGCATCCGCGACGAGCTGATGCAACCACACGACGGCAATGTTCTACGACAGGGTGTCATGTGCATAGGCTGCCAGTAAAATTGAGATACGAGTGCCATCGAAGCGCCCTTTGCCCCTATTTGCAAGTAATACAAGATAAATCCCCCCCAATAGACTCTCTTCGCTGCCCGTCACGCTGGCGCCACAGAATGTGGAAACGCCCGCAATATCCAAACGCAGGCACGATTTTCTTCCTTGTCCTGCATTTCGTCGAAACACCAAGCGTCGTGACTCGTGACCTGTTAGTTTCTGCACGCGTGAAGCTCATCGCGTGACGCCATGTCGCCCTCATTGGCACCCTACCCTCTCTGTCACTGGGTAGTCCCTGGCCGTTGAATATATCTCAGGAGGTGCTCGCGGGTAAAGAAGAATTTAAATACAAAAGAGCAAGAGAGGAATATAATTCTTGCTCATGCACCCCCGTCTTCCGGGCTCGAAAAATTGACGATATTGGATATTCTCGACTGTTGCACAAAGCCGCCACTCGTCGCCATGTCGAAGTATATCTTGTTACTTATCTTGTCTGAACTTATAAACTTGTCGACACAATCGCCAATGGCATTTGGGGTCCAAGACCCTCAGAATTACCATAGCAGCAGCAGTCTCTCGCGGCCGCTCGCATTTAACAAGGACGGCGATTTTCGCATATCGATTTTCGAGGACTTGCATTTCGGAGAGAGTAAGAACATGAAGAGATCAAGGCTAGACTGACCCGTCTCACACATATTAGCATCAACCGCTGATGCATGACCAAGATGCCTGGGATTCATGGGGTCCCCAGCAAGACATCAACTCCGTCCAAGTGCTAAACAAAGTCCTCGACGCCGAATCGCCCGACCTCGTCGTTCTCAACGGCGACCTCATCACTGGCGAAAACGGCTACCTTGAGAACAGCACCGTCTACATTGACAAGATCATCCAGCCGTTCGTTCAGCGCCGCCTCTCCTGGGCGTCCACATACGGCAACCATGACCACAACTTCAACATCTCGGCGCGAGACATCCTCGCCCGGGAGAAAATGTTTCCAGGCTGCAGGACCGAGTCCATGGTTCCAGGTCGCAACGCCGGCGTCTCGAATTACTACCTCGCCGTCTACCCCCCTCATTGCACCACCACCGACCCAACAACGATGACGCACGGCTGTGCTCCAGAGCTCCTCCTCTGGTTCTTCGACTCACGAGGCGGCTTCTACTTCCGCGAGCGCAACACCACCGGCTCGCAAGTCAGCCAGCCAGACTGGGTCGACACGTCCGTCGTAACCTGGTTCCAAAGCACCAACGCCCTCCTCCGATCCCGCCATGGCAAAGTCATCCCCTCGCTCGCTTTTGTTCATATCCCGACGAATGCCTCAGCCGCACTCCAGCAAGAACATGGCCGCTATTCGATCCATCCACATCTCCAACCCGGCATAGACGACGACTTTCCCCTCGCCGCCCAAGGACAGGGCTGGTGTCCCGATGGCCGCAACGACGGCTCCTGTCCCTACGGCGGACAGGATCTTCCCTTCATGCAAGCCGTAAGTACGACCCCAGGCCTCATTGGCCTCTTCTCCGGCCACGACCACGGCGCAACCTGGTGCTACAAATGGAACCATCTCGTTCCCGGTATGACTGTTGCCGGGAACGGCTTAAACCTCTGCTTCGGTCAGCACTCTGGCTACGGCGGCTACGGCAACTGGATCCGCGGCGCAAGACAGCTCCGCGTGTCGAGACGTGCGCTTGCGGCTGGAGACTGGACGGCCGATACGTGGATTCGACTTGAGAGTGGTGCTGTTGTCGGGAGCGTGAGCCTGAATGCTACATATGGGAAGGATGGATATCCTGCGACGCCCAACGATAAGACGTATTGCCCCACGTGCAATTATACTGTCGTTACGCCGGGACCGAGGAAGAGGCGTGTTTGAAGTTTGGAAAGAGAAGGACCACGTTGGGACACGAATGGCCAGATGCTTGATTTGGGGTTGGACCCATTTTTCGTCAAAGGTGTTCATCTGAACTTCGTTCTCATTGCGGACAGATGATTTGGTTGCGCGCCAAGACCTCGTGTATGTAACATGTACGGAGTAGGTTAGGTAAGTAGGTAGGTAGGTAGCAGACAGGGAATGTTGCTGAATATCCCCTGTTCATAGCACAGCGCCAGATATTGATACCTTTTGGAGCAGGCTTCCTTGTGATGTGTTTCTCCTTATCTTGACCACTTGCGCCGCCCAATGAAGTTGGAACAGCTTCATCCAAGACAACTCAAGAAAATTTCTCAGTTTATATTTTTTTGTATCCTGAACGTATCGAGCCAGTAGGATGAACGTGTTCTTGTAATGTCTGGCGTAATGCAGGGCAACATCCGACGACTGCCACTGATGTCGTGGCCCATTTAATGCTTGCTTTCTCCATCTATTCCCAGTATGCAAAATGCTCGTCGCTCCCGTGAGCTCGCCCTTTTCCCTTTTTGTCTTTGAAAGAAAGTCTCCCACGCTTCACTGAAGAAGGTACTTTACTCCAGTCCTTGCACATTCCGAATACTGTTCTGCAGAACTTTCCATATTCAACCACGGCGTCGAATTTATGCCACGATCCCATGGCATGGTGCGCTAGACGAGCGTCTGGATCGCTGTAAGGTCTGGAGCCCATGTTGCCATATTTGCCGCGGCCAGGACTACACAGATGAGATAAGATTAGTTTAGCAGTTCAAAATGCAAAACGACAGTCTGGGACGGTTTCGTCTCTTTCTCCCCGCGTCAAGATGTCAGACTCGACTTACCTGAAGCCTGTCATGGGCAGGATGAGCACATCCGAAGCTAGCTTTGCCCTCCCCCCATCGTTTAAGCCCGTTACGGCATTCCACCGCAGCCCGATTTGCTTATTGAGCCAGCTCATTGTGCCCTCAGTCAGGGCAGCAGGGCCTGTGGACGTCAGCGGATCGTGCCCCTTGGCCGATCTCCCCGTCGGCGCCTGCAACACTTCTTGCTTCTCAACATCTATCTTGGATTGCAATTGATCCATGAACCGGTAGAGAATCGGATGCTGGCGGGCCGATGCCATCGCCCAGTTCGTCAGTTGTACGGGATAACTGTAGCCCATACGCCAGTACTGATTCGTGGTGGGATCGGTGTCAGCCTCCAAGCCCAAGAGCATATTAACAGGCATCCTTTCGGACGTCGTCGCGGGCGCTTCTTGTAATCCGTATGTTTTACCGGTTTCGCCGTCAACCCATGTTTGTATATCTTCTTTTCGAACCCAATCCGCGGGGTGTTTGAGCGGTTCGGTGTCGACATCGCCATACTGTCGGGGCCAATGTTAGAATCTCCATGTCTCTCCTCTCCTTATGAGCAATTTGGGTCATAACCAGACTTACAATTCCTCCGAACCACTTGCATACCAACACCCGAAGAATGTCAACCTTTTCCACCGTAGAGAACATTGTCTGAAAGTCTTGGAGGAAGTGATGCTCCTTCTCCTTTACCAACATGGTCATGCCTTCGTCCGTCCACCAGAAATATGCCATCTGGCGAAAGGTGTCATTGGCAGAGACGCTATACGTGAGCCACTTCTCGATGTAACCGAGTAGATGCTCATTCAGCCTCCCCAAGTTTTTATCGTTCCATTTTTGATGTACAATGAGTGGTATATTCGAGTAGGCTAGCTGTCGATGAGGTACCAGTGCGGCCACGTCGCTGGCATACTCAGCAGCTTCGAGAATGGTTCGAGGTTCGGGGTGATTGTCCAGCCACGACGGCGGGATGTACCAGGCTGTGGGAGACGTCGCATTAGTCCGAGTAGATGGTGCGCCGCAAGCAACTGGGCATAAATGAGCGTACCTCCGCCTTTCTTTTTGGATTGCTGAATATGGCTCCACGCCGCCGGATATCTTTGCTCGATCTCTTCTTTCTTCAGAAGCTGTGGCCGCCTCTCGCTGACGGGTAAAAGCATCCACAGCACGATGCAGAGCACCAATCCGCTCAAGATGAGAATGCGAGGCCGGACCCTGAGAAACCTAGGAGAGAGTAACATGGCGTATGCGACCGCTAGGATGCTCGCAGTTGAAGCAGCGACAGGCCAAAACGGAGAAAGAGTGGTGACGAAAGACTAGGCTCGTGGCATCGTGATAGGAGGGGCCAGGGAAAACCGTGACAAGAAATACGCAATTGACGGTGAGAATTCCGGAAATAGCAGAGAAAGTGGCGTAGGTGAGGAACTGAAGCTGGAGTTTTGACGGGACGACGCGTTATTGGGAGTGCATGCTGCCTTGGAAGTAAACATTCCTCGACTCGAATTCGCGATGGCAAAAATTGAATCCATGGCGCTGGAACACCAAGTCAGGCCTGCCGGCCCAGAACTCAGGGGTCAGGGCGCAGCCGCGCAGGGGCCGAATGGGATCCGAGGCAACACAACTCCGTATGTATCACTGTATCAGGTAGTACAGATGTACATATGCATGTACGGAGTACATAGGCACCTCCCATTCCTACAGAGTACAGTGTGCGTAATATAGTGAGTCCACTGTACTCCGTATGTATGTAGAGCACTGTAGTCTGCGACACCGGCCGGCGATGCACTTTTGAGAATCCAAAGGCAAACAGTCATGTACCAAGAACCCGCACAAGCTCGACGACTTCTCCTTGAAGACGATACATGCCCCATTTAAAACATTGTATCAATGCATTTATCCTTTGCCATTAAATTCGGACGAAATCGCCCATTAATTGTCTATACTCCGTGCGCTCAAGAATAAACCCGCAATTATATGTAAATACATGTGTGTGTGTGTGCGAAATGCGGCAGAATGCAGTTAAAATAATTGGTGACTCGACTAGTCCAACAACTCTCCCGTGTGTATGTGTGTGAACGGCTTGACCTGTGCGTAAGAAATTGTCGTAAGTCCTGCGCAAATCAAATCATGATATCAGAAGCTATTAGGGTCTATTGAGGCTTGTTCATGGGGTATCAAAATCGTCGTAACAGCGACTTCTTCCTGAAGAATAGCGCCAGCGCAACTCCCACGAAGAAGAAGAAAATCAGATTAATCCGGTTTCCGATAGTCACAATCAGCTTCGCGTCGTATGAGTGCCACGATGAGCTGCCAAGGTGGTCAAAGATAGGCGTGGATACTTTGCCATTTAAGCTGTGCAGAGGCCCGGGCAGAATCTTGAGATCTGTCCGATTTGATTCGTATACATGGATGACTGAGGCGAAATGACATCCAGTACTGAACATGACGGTAGCATATGGCAGACCCAGCCACTGCTTATTGTAAACCGTAAGATTGCGCACAATGTCACCCACGAAAGCGTTGCCTTTGCTGGCCATCATGAATCCAATAGAGAACCCGGTCGGATGCGCCTCGGGGGCAACGAATGAGAAGCGTCGTAACGGCCCAAGAGCTCGCTTGCATTTGAGATCCATGTCCAGAATTACACCTCCGTAAGCATACAGGAGCATGTACCGGAGGGCATCGATTCTTTCGACTGGATAGTTATAGTTGTCCCAAAGGTGTTTGAGTTCGGGAAATTTTTCGGCGACGAACTTGCCGGCATTCTCATCGGTCCAAATATGCGATTCCCAGCCGGGGTGAATGTCGACGCAGCTCTGCACAGCATCGCCCCATCGACCCTTCCATCGGCCTTCATTATCGCCGAGGGCGATGTGATGCAAAATGGGAGGAACAAGGTCTTGGTAGGGTTCAGCGCTGATCTGATTTTTGCTATAATTGGCAAAAGTGACATCGAAATCGTCGCTTGTCTGCGAAAGTATAAATTGTGATGCATTATCATGCCAGAAAATGCGTAGCGCAGCGAGAGTCCACGTTGTGTAAAGAAGATGTCGGCTTAGCCATAGGGTGAGTACAAGAGTTGCAAAAACAGTGCAGAGAATGAATCGCGATCTACCCCCGGATTGATTCCGTAGATGGAGGGACTTGTGCATAGTGATATAGAGATTTCTTTGCCCCGTTCACGTAGGTCTGCGTTCGCTCCGGCGCTCGTACTGTCTGATGTTGGGGTAATATTTCAGGGTCGAGGCGCGTGTCGGCAGATCGGAGAGGTTGATCTCGCCTGATTTGAATGGCGGAAGTTCGAGCATGCGACACAAACAAAGCCTTGCGCTTGGCGGCAATAAAGTCGACTGCGAAGCGAATTTCAATAGGGCGACTCGCGGGTATAGTAGATGCGACGGAAATAGTGCACTCAGGAGATGAAGGTCGTCGAATTATTGGCCGGTCTCATTCGGAAGCGTTCACGATTAATCAAATTGTTCGATGACCAGAGATTCGCTTGAAGGTCCGTAGGTGATCTCCAGCAAGGAGGTAACGATGAAGTTCAAAGGTAGACGAGCGCAGGCATATTGACGTCAGCCCTGTCTCTAAAGTCGTTGGACGAGCCCAAGTAATGCGATCGAATACAGTGACACGGCTGCTGGGGCTCGTAACGCTAGAAACACTGATTAACAGGAGGGGGGTCGGTTCGTTTCGATGAGAAAGGAGCGTGACGGTAGGTATGTCGTTCGCGATGTGGTGTGTTGCTGGTAAAAGGAAGGAAGGAGTTTGTGCGTGCGGCGCAAGAGAGAGACGGAAGAGCACTGGAAGTGAACAGAGAACGGGGTCGGACAGAAAATTATTGCCAGGCCCGAGTAAGATGAGATAGGCAGGGGAAGCAAGGGCAAAACCGGGGGTGCGGAGTAAGACAAGCGAATCTAAGGACTTGGCCTACAACTTTAGTGGGTCCAAAATGGCAAAGTGCAATGGAAGGATGGAAAAGGGAGAAAGCGAAAAGGGGATGAAAGAAGACGAGGTGGTCGCGGCTCCGAACACCTCGGTGAGTTCGGTGACTGGAAGTGTGGGTGGTCAGCGGTCAGCTGTCAGCGCCGAGCGGTCAGCGGTCACTGGTCACTGGTCAGTGGTACCTACATAGCGTGAGACGCTATTGTAGGCAGTAGGTAGCAATTGGATTGAGGTCGATTCTGGGCTGATGTGTGGCGGCGGAGCGTACGGAGTGCATAACCCCTCTTTGCAGACAATATGCTCGGAATTCGGACCCTGAAGTGACGTTCTTTTACGTCTCGACTCATGAGGGAACCTCCTCGGATTCCGGAACAGAGAGGAAATACCTAATAACAACATGGACTGTCATCGCAAAACACAATGGCGACAAAGGCAGAATACGTAATCTTATTGGGACTTTTGACGGACTCTCCACATGTACACACGTACCTACTAGGTACCTAGCAACACACCGAACCTGCTGAAAGACTCAAATGGTCTGTCCTGTTACGCCGGCTGAACGTTTTAAGATGTCGCCTTTAGCAACATTCTAGCTACTGAATAACCATCATGTTCATCAGGGCTGCAAGGTTGACGCAATGTGATCCTGTTACTGGTACGCCTGTACGAGGTGCATCATCCTTCATCACATCACTGGACAACTGTGGCGCAGCTATCCGTACGGAGTACCCGATCATCGATGTACATAGCCTATAGGTATGTACTCCAAATGTACGTGTCCAATGCCTATGGACCATGTGGCCATGTTGGTTCTGCGCCGAATTTGCACCGCCTCAGCGCAAAATGCGCCAGTTTGAGACGCCGCGCCCCAATGCACCCGACATCGTCCCGTCACATCACAGAACCACCATCTAATGCATCGATGATGCGCAAGCTCAACAGCGCAGTGCAGGCACTTTCGAAGTCATGTCACTGGCTTGTGGCTACACGTACTCGCCGTCGCTGGGTCATTCGGATCGCCATAATCGCCATCCTTTGCCCGCTCTTCCTCCAATGGTTCTTGGCCTACATTGTCGGCAGTGACGCCCGATTGCTGCCCCCTGAATTACTGACCGCCAAAAACTTGCTCGTGGTGACTGCGCATCCTGATGATGAATGCCTCTTCTTTTCGCCCAGTATCCTTGGTTTATTGGATAGAAACAAGAACATCAAGGGTGGCCTGGTCGTCATGTCAACAGGTACGTCGTGCGGCACTTCGCTACATTGTACACAACGACGAGTCCTGAGACCAATCTGGCCTCATCTTCAAAGACGCTGCTGATCTTTCGCTATCCGCTACTTCCATAGGCAATAATTATGGGCTGGGAGAACTGAGAAAAAAGGAGCTCCTAGGCTCGTGTGAGGCTCTTGGCATAGACACAACCAGATGCGTTGCGCTGGACCACCCGGATTTGCAGGACAATCCCAAGGTCTGGTGGGACGAAAACAAGATCAAGCCCATCTTGAAAGAATACATTGAGAAATGGGACATTGACGCCGTAAGTCCATTTGTATTTCGTTGACCATCTCGTGCCATCAACTAGCTCACACGTCTCCAGATCATCACTTTCGACGATGGCGGTGTATCCGGTCACATCAACCATCGTGCCGTGAGCTCGGCCGTAAAGTGAGTTTCATAAGCTTCCCTGTCCCTCTCATGCTGCAGCAGGGCGAACGAAAGCTAAATCACCTTCTTTTTTTTTTCTTTTTTCGCAGCCAATATGTGAAGGAAAATGTAAAGGCGCCAGCATCGTACATGGTCGTGTCTGTGGCGCTGCCTAGGAAGTATACGTTCTTGCTGGATCTTCCCCTGACCGCTCTCTCATTCTTGTGGAGGATTCTGGCCGCCGTCTTCTTTCCCTCCAGCAGTGCCGATCCCAAGTACAGCACCCGGGCGCTCGTCGCCAATACCTGGCAGAGGTACACCATGACAAGGCGAGCATTTGCCAGTCATGGCAGCCAATACACTTGGGATAGACATCTGTACATGGTGATTAGCCGATACGTCTGGTTTAATGATCTGCAGAAGGTAGTGGTTAACGAAGTCAAGTAATGAGAAAGAGAAGCGTATCATACATTGATATTGAGCGTGTTTTCACAATACAATTTATCTAGGCTTCCTTTGTCTTTATCAACCCTGTCCCACCAGATTCACGACTGAGAGTCTCCTTGAAAGTGAAAGGGCAATTTCTTTCTCCACGGCAACACTATGCTCGTTTGGCCACGCAACGATGAGACGCGCGACCTATAGATGATTCGCTGGATTGGCGCGTAGCGTTTTTAAGCGCAAAAGTGCATAGTGAGAATCCGGTCTCTGAATAGCGTTGAAAGTTTAGGAACCCAGAAAACTAGTTAGTGTCAGTAAGTATGGCCATGAGGCGTACTCTGACTTCCCCAGTCCGCTTCAAAACGTCCCCATCCACCATGCTCCAGCTCGCTCGCCAAGAACATGGAGTAAACTACCATATCGTAGAACCCATCCCTCGGCGTCTTCCCCCCACAAACATTGCCCCCCATCGCAACATTCAGCAGCACGGTCATGTCTCTCATCGGCCGCGTCCCCTCGGGGATTGTAGCCTTCATGACGGGCCGCCCGTCAATGTACCAAATCAGTCTGCCCTGACCTGCCACACCCCCCGGCTGCTGCCACGCAAAGTCATAGCGCACAGGACGAGCATGCATATCATGTATTTTGGTCCCCATGACACGGTGCTTTTGTGGCTCATGATGTTGACCCCAATGGAGACAACTATGGTTTTCGCAATCACCGTTCCATGTTTCTGCAATGTCAATCTCCCCATCAGTTGGCCAGCTAAATTGCTCCTGGGGGAGCAGCCAGAACGCAGGCCATATTCCTTCCACGCAGGGGGACAAGATGACAGCCGTGAGAACGCCCTGGTCACGAGCCAGTGTAGTTCTGCTCACAAGACGAGCGGAGGTGTATCGCTGTTCTGGATTTGAAGACGCACCATTTGCGAGGGCTCTTACGACGAGTTGGCCATTCGGGGTACTGGTTGGTACGTTAGTTTGCGGCCTTCTTATTCTCTCTACTCTGTCTTGTTGTTGCCTAACTGGATACTAAACGTCACATAGAAAAGGGAGAGAGAAAAAGGAAAGCCAAGACAGATCCCCAGGACCGCGAATAGTAGAACATCGTGGGCAAGTAGGGAGTGATGAAAAGTAAGATTCCAATTGGGCGAGATGCGCCGAGACTCACTGAAACATGTTGTCTGGAGCAGCAGTATAATGCTGCAACTCCTGATTTCCCCATCCATCATGGCCATTTCCCAGCTTAGCATCCCACTCCACATGAACAGGCGTATCGGGATAGAATCTCGGGGCCCAATACGTGTGAAAGCTCGGGCTGGGTCCCTGAGGAGGCGGTCGGGTGCTCATGGGCAGAGGAGGCGGTTGATCCTGGTGCTGCTGATGTTGTGATTGTCCGTCTCGCGGGTTTATCATGCCCTCGAACTCAGACTTGAGGCTTTTGAGTTTGTTTTTCCAGGACATCTTGACCAGATGTGTTTCAGACACAGATATCGACTAGGTAGGCAAATGAGAACGGCGACTGCGAAGTCGGAAGGGGGGTGGCTGTGACTGAAGACCGAGACACAGAGTGAAGTTTGAACGTTAGCTTCCGGTCCAACAGAGTGAGAGGAAAGGCTGGTCGAAGCCCTTCAAGTGATCAATGTGAAGTAAATGATGTACCGGCGGTACGTGATGGTATGAATCGCGAAATGAGGCGCGGGGTTTGGAAATACATAGCCATAATAATAAGGGGTTGCTGCCCGGATCTCTGGGGCTTGAACTTGAGGGGGCTGTGCAAGCGCAAACGGATCCTAATTTGTCGCTCGAGATGAACTGCGCTCAAGCGTTGGGTTGCGAATTTGCGTCTACTGGCCGCCGAGCCAATGGAGCCAAACCGCCAACCGGTGCCCCATCTCAGGTACCACCTGTAGGGATCACATAGGGCATGATAGGGGCCTACATTACCCGGCTACAGTACATACCTCCCTACAGCACCCTCCAGCGAAACTGTAATTCTCCCAGCCACCGCTATTTTTACTGCTCCGTGGCCTGTAGGTACTAGGCACCCAAACGTCAAAGCATACAACCTCCCTCCATCCTTGATGATTGAAAGTATCAGTTGGAAGAGTTACCAGGCCGGTGCACATAGAGTAACAAGTCTTCCTCTAGGTATCACTCCAGACATTCATATCATCCAGCACGATGCCACTAGTCTCGATGATTCAGAACTCGTTCCATCTACATATGTCGACGAAATTAAAACTACGAAAAATACAGAGAAAAAAGAACGCATTGGCTACATAAACTACATGAGAAACTACATGAATCAAGGCGACCAACCCTTCAAGCTTGGCATGAACAGTAGTGTCTATCCGTCAAAGGGCGTCTCGTACGGCACCTCAGCCTGAGGCGTGATGCGCGCCAAATGTCGGCGCTGGCCATCCTCCCAGTCCACAAGAGCCGTGTGCTGGGTGACACGATTATCCCAGAGCACGACGGTGCCCTCTTCCCAGCGGATGCGAGCCTGGAAGTCAGCACCATACGCCAGGTGGTCGTAGAGAAACTTGAGGAGGGCGTCTGACTCTTCTTTCTTGAGGCCGACGATGTCGCGGGTGACTGTTGGATGTCAAGTTAGCCTTGTCCCAATTTCTTTGTTCTGTTCGTCTTTTTGTTGAATTGCATGCCACGCCCGTCCACCTACATTG
Organism: Claviceps aff. humidiphila group G2b; assembly: GCA_018360325.1. NCBI lineage: Eukaryota > Fungi > Ascomycota > Sordariomycetes > Hypocreales > Clavicipitaceae > Claviceps > Claviceps aff. humidiphila group G2b. The sequence continues at coordinate 45,545 of SRQG01000014.1, forward strand.
CGGGTTAACAAAGAGGGCCTTTTCGCCCGTGGCCGGGTGAGTGCGCACAATGGGATGAGCATGCACGACGGGTTCGCGCCGCTTGATGCTCTTCTGCGCGGCCGCGGCATTCACCTGCTCGATGCCCGAGTGCGTGGCGCGCAACCCATGCAGGCGCTCACGGAACAGAGGGCTCAGTCGACGATAGGCCTGGACGGAATCGACAAACAGTGTATCGCCGCCCGTCTCAGGCTTGTTGAGGATGTATAGAAACGTTGTGCCCGGCGGCTGCTCCTCGTATGACACGTCTGAGTGCCAGGCTACGGAGCTCGTCCTTTCTTCGAAGAACTCGGCCGCGCCCTTATCGTTTTTACCCCGGTGCACGAGGTGTATCTCAGGGAATCCCTCGGGCGCGCCGGATGTGGGATGGATGTGGTGTCGCCCAAAGTATGCACCGTACTTGAGCGCATCGGCAATGGGCAGATCCGCAAAGTCCTGCTTGCGAAAGGCCACTACCTTGCGCTTGGCCACAAAGTGCGCCAGCTCGTCCTTGCCAGCATCTGTGAGCGATGAGAGCTGGATGCCCGCCACTTCGGACCCGATGGTGGGTGTGAGGTGTGTGACGCTCACGGCGCCGCCCGGTGGTAGCAGATTCGGGTATGACGGGTCGGCGTCTTTGCCATGTTCGTAGTGTTCGAATCTCTCAAGCGGCGGGTACTTGCCGTGATCCGCCGCATCCCACGTGGGGAGGTAATGAGGATACTGTCAAGGAAAAGGAAGAAAAAAAAGGAAGTAAGAGTTAGCCAAGTTACCTCTGAGTAATGCCGGCTAAGCATCAGACATCGACGGGCTTAGAATCTAGATGCTGCTATGTATGTAAGTGCTTCTTGGCTCACCTTGGCACCATCCCCGCCCACTTTGCCTGTCTCAACGTCCTTGTCTACGTTGTATGGATCGATCTCTTTATAGGCCCCCAGGCTGAATTTGTACGTTGGCCGAAGCTGCTCCGTCGTAGTAGTGACGACTGCTGAAGGAGCCATATTAGTGCGTGGTTGGTTTGTTTCGTGCGGCTCTCCTTATTCTGTGATTCCCGCCTTTTTTTCTTTGCAGAATTTCGTGTTTGTGTTGTAGGTTCTCGTGGTCAATTGGCCTTCAATATCGTTCACCTACCTGATAATCACAAAAATATCCTAGAGGAAAACGTAATTTTTATACATGCTCCAGTCGAACTCTCTCTCGCCCATCTCGCACTCATTCATCGACAGAGGTTCGGTATCATCCCCCACAAATTATTGCCCGACACCAATTGCGGATGGTCCCTGGGGCCCCCCAGGGCCCGATCTGGCACATAGCCGAGCACGCCTTCGACCCATTTCCCACCTCGTCGATGGCGTCAGTCGAGGTCGCCGACTAACAGACAGCATACTTGGTCTTGGTAACTATTCATACGTTGCATACGCATTCTGCACCTGCAGCGTGGTAGCGCGGCACCAGGCTCAAGCGTTGACGTGATGAAACGGTGGCCATCACGTCACGGGTCCCTCGGATGATTGATCGTTGGAGCTGCGCACGCAATTTGCAACGCGCAAGACATGATCAGCTCGAGACAGACCATCAGTATCGTCAGAAATTTACTTCAAAACCCATCTCCTCCCCATCGCAAACGACGAAAGGTTTCCGTGTGGTATGCCGTATGGACGGCGCACACTACTCAGTATATGGAGTACTGCTCAAGCATGAAGAAAGGTGTTCATGCCCCATGTCGCTTTTTCTTGCTTGCCAAGGTTATTAGTATTGATATCATATGTTTCTGATCAAACTTGAGCCCACCAGGACTGTCTGAAACGTCACGCATCTAGCATCTTCCCCACCATCTCTTACCTTCGCTCATTCAAAAAGTTCCCGAGTTATGTCGTCGCTTGCTTTTCCTGCCCACTAGCCATGGTTCGCGAATGTAATCGACAGATGAAGAAAAAAACTCCATCTAGATGAATGAGCCAAACGGCGCAGCGTCCTTGGCTATAAGAAGCTGAACTGCCGAAGGGCTGGCCTTGGTTGAACTTGTTGCCTCATCCAACGCAGACTAAAACTCCCATCTCAGCTTGCTTCGTATCAGCTACACTTCCTGCGCCTCTGCCAATCATGAAGTTCTCCTCCTTGATATCTATGGCACTAGCTGCCTCCCCAACCGCATTCGCTGCGATCGGCAACTCCTGGAATTTTACCGGAAAACCCAAGGGTGGTCTTCGAGATATCACATTCCCCTTTAGGATGGAAGGCGCAACTCACAAGGAAGGCTATTTCTTTGCCCAGCAGTTCAGTTTCCAAGGCCTCCGCAGCGAATCTGTATGCGGAGTCAAGACCCAGCCCAATGCCGATGGGGGTCGAAGCGTCATCCGAGCCGTCTTTAATACCTATCAGCCCGGCGCCACAACCCAGGACAGCAACTGCCGCGATGGTCTCGATGGCGGTCCCGGTGTAAGCTGCAGTGTCGCCTTCTACAGTGATTACCTCGCCATCCTCAACATCGTGATCGAAAATGTCAGCGGGACTACCTGGAAAGCGACCGTGGTTAACACCTCGACTGGAAGGGACATTCACATTGGAACCTGGACGCTTCCTTCCCCTGCGGGAGGCATCTTATCGAAGCAATATGGATTCGTTGAATACACTCCCTGGAACTCTGGTCGCCACCTTTGCGGCAACTTGCCCAGGACATCTGTCACTATGTATAATCCCTTCTCTAAAACACGTGGTGCGGGTACTGGGATCATCAATGCACCCTACGAGTATCTTGATTGCGTTAAATTCATGGGGTTTTCCTCCGAAAAGGTGCCTCATGGTTACCAGATTCAGTGCGGTTTCAACTAGGTAGTCAGCACCGTCTTGTCGCTCGAAAAGCCTGATGGCGATGATACCTGATGCCGCAGAGGAGGAGACAGTGTGGGATCTTAGTACTAAGTACTTCGGCTGACTTGGGGGTACAACGTCCGCGAAAGATGGGCTTTTCCGCTCAGTGTGAACATTTTTGTTGCTTAGTCTGGCCTTTACACGAGAATGGGGACCCGAATAGATGTTATCATGTCTTTTTACTGCAGTAGAAGATTAGCGAGTAGCGTCATATCTATTCAGCATCGAGTCTTAGTCAAGCCATGTTGAGCGATGATTAAGGAGATTCATCACTCCATTTTGTTTCCAATTCATCGTCATCAATTCACAGCGCGAGGCTCGAGAAAGTGCCCAGGGCCCTGTCTATGTACCTGTGTCCAAAAGCTGGAAGAAGTTGGCTTTCAGGGGATGGAGGCCTGACTCCTGAGGGGACACTGGACAGGTCTGACAGGTCCGATACTGATAGGATCTATGGAACTATTCGAACATGATTGACATGAGTCATGACCTTGAAAAAGCTTACAACTTGATGGCCCGCCCAATACTGCGAAGTATCGAGCTCACGGCAGTCAATTGATCTTGTGCAGCAGACATTGCCCCCGACTCTCAGCATTTCCATGTCTCAAGTTCACACCCCTGCAGCCAAGCCGAGTTCTAATCCAGTGTTACAGTCTGCAGAACACCTCTAGATCTTGTTTAATACGCAGCGGGGTAGACTGTAGTCTGTAGCTTTTGAGCTAAAACCTGCGTCCCATTGATAATTGCGTGTCACTTTATCGCCGGCAGTGCCAAGTGGGCACCAGGCTGAAGCGTTGACACGATGAAACGGTGGCCATCAGTGGGACCCTCGGACCATGGATGCTTGGAGCTGCGCATGCCTAAGCAATTTGCAACGCGCAAGACACAATCACCGCTCGAGGAAGACTATCATCATACATTCGCTTCAAAACGCAACTCCTCCCATTGCAAATGACGAAAGGTTTCCATGAGGCTTGGACCACCGCGGCGATACAAGGGGCACGCACATAGGTACTCCGCATACTCCTCAACCATGATAGACGGTGCTCATGACCATTGTGATGCTTTTTCCTGCTTGCCAAGGTCCCTTGATATCATATGTTTCTGATCAAACTTGGCGCCCACCAGGACTATCTAAACCGTCACGCATCTATCATCCGCGGACCGCCCCACCCTCTCTTACCAAAAGTTCACACTTCGGTCGTCCTTTGCTTTTCTTGCTCACTAGCCATGGTTTGGCAATGTTGACGACGGAAGTAAAAGACTCAGATATGAGCCAAACGGCGCGGCGACCTTGTCTATAAAAGTCGAAGGGCTGGTCGTGGTTGAACTTGTTGCCTCATCAAGGACCAACGCAAATTACAACTCACGCGAATTTCATCTCAGCTTTCGTCTCATCAGCTACACTTCTTGCGCCTTTGCCCGTCATGAAGTTCTCTTCGTTGATAAACATGGCACTAGCTGCCTCCCAAACCGCATTCGCTGCGGTCGGCACCTCCTGGAGATTCACCGGAAGACCCAAGGGTGGTCTTCGAGATATCACGTTCCCCTTCAGGATGGAAGGTGCAACCCACAAGTCAGGCTATTTCTTTGCCCAACAATTCGATTTCCAAGGCCTCAGCAGCATAGCTCTCTGCGGAGTCAAGACCCAGCCCAATGGCCCTGGGGGTCGAAGCGTCGTCCGAGCCGTCTTTTCTACCTACCAGGCCGGCTCCACGACCGAGGACGGTAACTGCCGCGGGGATGTCGATGGCGGTCCTGGTGTAAGCTGCAGCGTTGACTTCTACGCTGACTACGCGGCCATCTTCAACATCGTGGTCGAAAATGTCGGTGGGACAACCTGGAAAGCGACCGTGGTCAACACCTCGACTGGAAGGGACATTCACATTGGAACCTGGACGCTTCCTTCCTCTGCGGGAGGCATCAACAGTAATCAGTTGGGAATCGTCGAATACTCTCCCTGGAACACTGGTCGCCACACTTGCGGCAAAGGCGACTTACCCAAGACAACTGTTACTATGTATAACCCCTTTTCTAGAACGAGTGGTGCGGGCAACGGGATCCTCAATGCACCCTATCAGTATTTTGATTGCATTGGACTGATTGGGTTTTCCACCCAAAAGGTGCCCAATGGTTGGCATATTCAGTGCGGTTTCTATTCCGCACCGTCTCGGCGCTCGGAAGCCCTAATGCTACCTGATGCCGCAGAGGCGACAGAGGAGGAGACAGCGTGAGGTCTCAGTCCTTCGGCTGGCGGCTGACTTGAGGGTCCAACGCCCGCGTCAGGTGGGCTTTTCCGCTCTTGAGAAAATTTGTGCTGCTTAGTCCGTGCCATTACACGAGAACGGGAGATACGAATAGCCTTGATGTTATCATGCTTTTTTACTGCAGTAGAAGACTAGCTAGTAGCATCAATCTATTCAGCATCAAGTCAGGCCATGTTGAGCGTTCACTGCTCAGCGGTATTTGAGATACAATAGCTTCCGTTCCATGTTCTATGATCTATCTAAACCATCGTCATCATTTCGCAATTCAAGCAAGTGCCGTATTTCTGTTTATTTGTGTCCAAAAGCACGCAAGAGATTGTAACAACTTACAAGAAAGCAAATGACTTCTACAACGGAGAAGCCGCAACTTTGCTTCCGTTGGTGATGGCGTGTCGCGGCACACAATGGCTTCCAGGAGATGGGTACCTGAGGTGACAGGATCTATGGAAAATGAAGAACATGAGCTTGGAAAAGTTGACAACTTGTGACGGCTCACTGTCAGTACTACTAAGTTAGTAGGTAGCGAGCTCATGGCAGTCAGTTGATACTGGACATATTGCCCCCAGTTTCAGCATTTATGTCTCATATTCACCCCCTGCAGGCTGTAGCCAAGTCAAGTTCCAACCCGGTGTTACAGAACGCCTCTAGAGCTTCGTTAGGCACGCAGCTGGGTGGGGTGGGCTGTATCGCCGGCACCCGGCACGAGCTGTCAGACGGTAGACCTTCCGATCTCGCTGAAACATGCACACGGCATCAAGATCAGCGATGCTTTTGGGACGGATGGGGCCGATTATGCATCGATGTAAATCGTGATGGATAGCAGATCGGCTGCATGAACTCCGATGCCTGGTCCTGCACGTCGTGAGACTTTGACGAGGGGCCAATATTTGGGACTAGAGATCGATGGATGTCAATTCAGAACGCGATAATCGACTGTGGTTCTACAAGGATCTCGATTCTTGAGAGGCGTGTGTTGCTGAATCTGTGCCCTTGGGGGCCAGCGATGATATAAGCTCTGTCAGTGGTCACCATTGTACAATGTATGTCGCGTGTCACTTGATAGCCGGCAGGAATCGAGGATCACCAGAAAAGTTCCAGTCTCGCCAACTTCATGCGCATTCAGAGATGATCAGTCGATGCTTTTTGAACGGACGTAGCGCTTGCAATTCGCTTGCTGCCAGTCATGCATGAGATGAGTTCATAGCCCATCGGCTGCATAGGATCCATTTTCTGCAAGTTGTAATTCGAATCTGACTGTCCTGTCACGATTCACTGGACGCTTTCGCCTTGGTTTTGTCCAGACCTACAGTGCCCCGCATAAAAACCGCAAAACATTAGGTAGGTACCTCTTACCAACTACATAGGTAGGTAGGTAGTAACCAGCACTCACTTGCCGTCGCCGTCGCGTCGCGGCAATTGCTGCAAGTTGCAACCCCTTGCTTCGCCATATGCCCCGATTTAAGCGCCAAAGCTCGAGTACCTTTACAATTCAGTGATACGTACCTACCTCGTATCCATCCACGTTTGCGACGCGATTACTACGAAGACTTACTCACTCTCATCTATACTTTGCTACCTATACTGGCGTTTCAATTGTAATTTGTGCAGTTAACTTCGATTACACGGGTAGCACCAGGTGCTTTTGAGTGTCCACGGACAGCAACTGTTACATAAATCATGTTCGCAGTGAGCTGTTTTCTGCTTGCCTGGTGCCAGTATCCCAGCAGTGTTCACATTGTCTCTGTTTCTGACCATCTTCGAGCCCATCAGAGTCCTCGGGAGTCAAGACTAACTACATACCTCCAAACGATACATCTCGATCATCTGTCATCTACAACCACCCCTCCTCTGCCCCCACCACTCATACATTCTCCTGGCCAAGGACCAAGGGTGCACGCGTGTTCCATAGTTTCACTGCGTTGAGTCATCTACTCTACTTGAATGATAATCACAAGCTGCTAATATGTATAGGCTCAAGAGACATGTGTCAGGCAGCACAGTGTTCTTGGCTATAAAGAGCTGAGCGACTCGTCGCCATTGAACATATTTTGTTGTCTCATTCCCATTGCAAACTACAAATGATATATCACGTTCATTTCGACTTGCCCTCGCATCATCTACCTTCCTCGCACTTTCACCAATCATGCGGTTCGCCTCTTTGGCAACTATGGCACTAGCTGCCTCCCAAACAGCGTCGGCTTTAGTCGGCAACTTCTGGACATTCTCCGGCAACCCCCCAGGCGGTCTCCGAAATGTCACATTCCCCTTTAAAATGGACGGTGCGTCTCACAGTTCGGGCTATCATTTTGCACAGAAATTCAGTTTCGAAGGCATCAGAAAAGTCGGCTATTGTGGGATCCAGAATCGACCAAGCCGCGCGAACCGCAGCATCGTCCACGCCCTCTTTTCTACCACCCAAGGCGACGCCACTTCGCAGGACAGGAACTGCTTTTCTGGCGCTAATGGTGGTCCCGGCATCAGCTGTACAGTCGACTTCTACGATTCTTACGACGTTGTGTATAACATTGTGGTCGAAAACGTTCAGAACACAACCTGGGTCGGAAGGGCTGTCAACAACTCGACTGGCACGTCCGTTCACATTGGGTCCTGGACGCTTCCCCCTGCTTCGGGCGGCATCAGTCCAAACCATGTTGGACTCGTCGAATACTATCCCTGGAGAGTGGGCCGCCACAAGTGCCATTCCCTGCCCAAGACGGCTGTCACTATTTACGACCCCTTCTCCGTAACACCCGGTGCGGGAACTGGGAGCATAATACAACCGTTCGAGTATGGCAACTGCGTTGGAAAAATTGCGTTTTCCAGTGAAAAGGTTGACAATGGTTACCGTATACAATGCGGTTTCTAAGCTGGGACGGCACCGCTTCTCAGGTCCGAACGTCACTTGATGCTGTAACATGGCATATTGTAACGTCTTGTGCCATCACCGACTTGGGACTCGGAGGGTCCAGAATCCGGATCACGGTGTCAGAAAGGCGTGTCAGACAGGCTGATTTGTTCTTTCTACGATGTTGTAGCGTTCACCTTTCGCATAAGACTATGGGCTATGACGACTCGTCTTGCAATTAGTTATTGTAGTTGCATGCATCATGTTTCTCTTCGCAGTCTTACATCGGAAGCATCGCTTGCTTTCTTCGGGACTTGTAGCACCTTAGGGTAAAGGCAGTCTTTGATTAAGCATAGATGTCAATAGCCTGGTTGCTCGACCAATGTAGATAGCCTAGATCGATGCATCATCGTGATCATCATCATCTTCACTACGCCGTCTCAAAGGTTATGAGCCGGACGCTTTCGCGCGACTTGAACCCTCCGTTCTTCTTAATTAACTAAACCTTCATGATTCTATAGAATCTGCTCAATTACAATTTTTGACAGTTTAATTGGCCGGATTGTGAAAAAGTGAAATAAATAGGTGCGGTGATCCCAAATGTGTCCAAATTAGCGTTGGGCGTGATTAGCTTGGAGGTCCGAGGAGCTGTACTCATCTTGCGGCTTACATCGGCAATCCATCGTCCAGCTCGTTATATTCGGCAAAATTGGCATTCGTCTTCAATGTAATGGTAAGTTGTAACTTTGTAAGTTAAAAGCTATCAAGTAGTCTTCAAAATCTGTCAAGTGATCTATCATGAGTAGATGCGTGCTTTCTGCTTGGCAATATCACTTAACGCCTCGGTGTTTCTTGATCAAGTTGGAAGTTGGAAGTTGGAACTAGGCAGGACTTGTGTGAGACAATTCTAAAACCTCGCGCAACTCCCCTTCGTCCCCCTTCGGCTTTCGCCACTTTCCGCTCCTCCCCAAAAGTCACACGTACGCCATCAATTGCCTCTCATACCACTTACTAGCGACGAGTTGCCACGATCGGCGGCGAAAAGACGGCTCCTGAAGGTTGGTGCCAACACTGCCAAGCAACGCAAATATTGGACCCACGAGAGATGCCGGCGACATCAAAATGGCTCCAGAAACTACCAGGTCTCTTTGGCTGTGAGAGCCCAAGGGGCCGGCTGTCCACCGTTAAATTTGTCTCCTCCCCGACAAAGACTACAAATCGCAGTCACCCAATCTTTATTTACCTAGCTTACCTCTCATCATCTGCACTCTTTGCACTGAGCCATCATGAAGCTCGTCTCCTTGTCACTTATGGCACTAGCTGCCTCCCAAACCGCGTTCGCTTTGGTCGGAAATGACTGGGAATTCTCCGGAAATCCCTCGGGTGGTCTTCGCGATGTCACGTTTCCCTTCAAGATGAACGGTGCAGCTCACAACGAAGGCTATTACTTTGCCCAGCAGTTCGACTTCCAAGGGATCAGCGAAGTAGGCTACTGCGGAATCCAGAACCGACCCAATGCCAGGGGTAAAAGCATCGTCCATGCGGTCTTTTCAACCTTTCAGGGAAATTCCACCACCAAAGATAGAAACTGCCACAATGGCGCTGATGACGGTCCCGGTGTCAGCTGCGCCGTCGAATTTCCCGGTTCTTACAACGCCGTGTATAATATTGTGGTCGAGAATGTCCGGGGAACAACCTGGAAAGGGACCGCTATCAACAACTCGACTGGCGAGTCCTTTCACATTGGGTCCTGGACACTACCCTCCACCGCGGGCGGCATCAGGTCGGACCAAGAGGGCTTCGTGGAGTACTATCTCTGGCCCTCGGGGCACAAATGCCGTGATCTGCCCCGGACGTCTGTCACCATGTTCAACCCATATTCCAAAACACCTGGTGCGGGCACTGGACGCATCCGCAAGCCCTATGAGTATGGCGAGGAATGTGTTGGAAAAGTTGCTTTCTCCACTCAAAAGGTCACCAATGGTTATCGTATTCAATGCGGCTTCTAAAAAGCTCGGGCACCACTTCTTCGCAAGATCCTGATGTCACGGATGTCGCAACGTAGAACACTGCACATAACTCTTGTGCTACGACCACTTGAGGGCCTAATGGATTATGGCAGATACAATTCCGTGCCGTTTACAACACCAGTAGGGGCCTTATCAGCCTTGTCCTACTTTTCTTTCCTTTCAATATTCGGCGACTAGGTAGCAGCGTCAGTCTATCCGCGAGCAATAAATATCTAGCACTATTCTCGTTATTTATATTGGCTTCGCGTTTTCTAGTCGTCCAGGTTGAAGACTTTCCATCTACGGTGAGGGCAATCGAAACCAAAAAAGTAGGTGGGGCTGTGGCACGGGTAGGTACCTCCTACCTACCTAGGTACATTAGGTACCTACCTCCTATCCATCGTCGATTTTTTTGAGCCGCCGGGCATGGATGGATCTTCTGCGCATCAAGAATTGGAACGTCATCCGTGCGTTACATTGTTGCCCCATGGATCGATCTTTTACTTCAGTAGGCCGTCGCTGCACTGAAATCCGTAGTCTCCGCGAGTCTATTGTTGCGATTGCGAGAACAGGTATGTACTCATCTTGCCGCTTGCATCGGCAATCCATCGTCCAGCTCGTTATACTCGACAAAATTGGCATTCATCTTGAACGTAATGCTAAGTTAAAAGCTACCAAGTAGTCTTCAAAATCTATCCGGTGATGTATCTTGAGTAGAAGCGTGCTTTCTGCTTGGCGATATCACTTCACACCTTGTTATTTCTTGATGAAGTTGAAGCTCAGCAGGACTTGCGTACGACAAAATTCAAAACCTCGCGAAACTATCCTTCGTCCCCCTTCCGCCACTTTCCGCTCGTATCCAAAACTCTCGCGAACGCCATTAATTGCTTCTCATACCACTCAGTAGCGACAGGTTTCCACTATTGGTGGCGAAAAGACAGCACCAGAAGGTCAAGGTTGGTGCTAAGCACTGAGCAGTGCAAATATTGGATCCACGAGAAGCGCCAGCGGCCTCAAAATGGCTCCAGAAATTGTCAAGTGTCTTTGGCTATAAGAGCCCAAGGGCTGTCCACCGTTAAAATTTCTCTCACCCCCAACACGGACTTCAAATCGCGATCACCCAATCTCGGCTTCATCTTGATTTTACCTCTCATCATCTACCTCATTGCCTACACTTGGCCCACCATGAAGCTCATCTCCTTGTCACTGATGGCATTAGCTGCCCCCCAAATCGCATTTTCTTTGGTCGGAAATGGCTGGAAATTCTCCGGAACTCCCTCAGGTGGTCTTCGAGATGTCACATTTCCCTTCAAAATGGACGGTGCAGCTCACAAGTCGGGCTACTACTTTGCCGAGCAGTTCGACTTCCAAGGGATCAGCGAAGTAGGCTACTGCGGAATCCAGAACCGACCCAATGCCAGGGGTAAAAGCATCGTCCATGCGGTCTTTTCAACCTTTCAGGGAAATTCCACCACCCAAGATAGAAACTGCCACGCTGGCGCTGATGGCGGTCCCGGTGTCAGCTGCGCCGTCGACTTTCCCGGCTCTTACAACGCCGTGTACAACATTGTGGTCGAGCAAGTCCAGGGAACAACCTGGAAGGGGACAGCTATCAACACTTTGACTGGCGAGTCCTTTCACATTGGGTCCTGGACACTACCCTCCACCGCTGGCGGCATCAAGTCGAGTCAAGTTGGCTTCGTGGAGTACTATCCCTGGAACTCGGGGCGCCACCAATGCCATGATCTGCCCCGGACAGCTGTCACCATGTTCGACCCCTATTCGAAAACACCTGGCGCGGGCACTGGACGCATCAACAAGCCCTATGAGTATGGCGAGGATTGTCGTGGAAAAGTGGATTTCTCTACTCAAAAGGTCACCAATGGTTATCGTATTCAGTGCGGCTTCTAATAAGCTTGGGCGCCATTTCTTCGCAAGGACCTGAGAAGCAATATGCCAATGTGGCACACTGGACAGAATAAGGATAAGACTCCTGAATGACACTGTATGTAGCACAGAATGAGAGCTACTGACGCCACGGATGCCGCAACGTTGAACGTGGAATAGTGTAACTTTGTGCCACGACCACTTGAGGGCCTAATGGATTATGGCAGTTGTACAATTCCGTGCCATTTACAGCACCAGTAGAGGCCCCTATTATCAGTCTTGGCCTGCTTTCCTTTCCTGTCAATATTCGGCAACTACCTACCTAGGTACCTAACCTAGTTGTAGCGTGTTGCGTTATTAGTCTATGCACCAAAATAAATTTCGTTATTGGCTTCGCGTTTTCCAGTCGTCGCAGACTTTTCCCAGGTTGAAGACTTTCCTTGTTTCCAGTCTACATAGGAAAACGACAGCAAATGGACTCAGGCCCAGGCGCCAATACCGGCGGATTTCAAGGACAAAAGTGCTCAAGTCGGGGCCGATTAACTTAAAAGGATGACCCGAGGCTGAAATCAACTCGGAAGCATCCGATGGTGAGAGCAATTGACACCAAAAAGTAGGTGGGGCCGTGGCACGGATATGCATCGTCGATCTTTTTGAGCGGCCAGGCGAATAAACGACTCGTAGGAAAGGCAATGGCCCATGGCCCATTCCAATTTTCTGCGCATCAAGAACTGGAACGTCATCCGTGCGTTGAAGCGTTGCCCCATGGATTGATCTTTCACTTCGGCACGTCTTTGCTGCACTGTAATCCGTAGTCTTCGTGAGTCCATCGTTGCGAATCGCGATGCAGCGCGATCATTTGCGTCTTGCAACAACAGGTATGTACTCGTCTTGTCGCTTACATCGGCAGTCCATCGCCTAGCTCGTTATATTCGACAAAATTGGCATTCTTCTTCAATGTAATGGTAAGTTAAAAACTTTCCAGTAGTCTTCACAATCTGTCAAGTGATCTATCATGAGTAGATGCCACCTCGTTGTTTCACGATCAAGTTGAAGCTCGGCAGGACTTGCGTACGACAAAATTTTGAAACTTCGCACAACTCCTATTTTTGTCCCCCTTCCGTCACTTTCCGCTCGTCGCCAAAGGTCACACGAAAAGACATCAATTGCCTCTCATACGGTCCTACCACTCACTCACTAGCGAAAAGTTTCCACTATTGGTGGCGAAAAGACGGCTCCAGAAGGTTGGTGCCAAGCAACGCAGATATACCTAGGCATCACATTGGATCCACGAGAAACACCGACGACATCAGAGTGGCTCTAGAAATTGCCGAGTATATTTGGCTATAAGAGCCCAGGGCTGTCCACCGTTGAAATTTGTCTTTTCCCCGACGGAGACTATAATAAATCACGGTCACGCAATTTCTGTTTCAATTGCCTCTCATCATCTACATTCCTTGCACTTGGCCCACCATGAAGCTCGTCTCCTTGTCACTTATAGCACTAGCTGCCTCCCAAACTGCGGTTGCTTTTATAGCTAAAAATACCTGGAAATTCTCCGGAAATCCCTCGGGCGGTCTTCGAGATGTCACATTTCCCTTCAAGATGGCCGGCGCAGCTCACAAGTCGGGCTACTACTTTGCCCAGCAATTCAACTTCCAAAACATCAGCAGAGTCGGCTACTGCGGAATCCAGAGCCGTCCCAATGGCACTGGGGGCAAAAGCATCGTCCATGCGGTCTTTTCAACCTTCCAGGGAAATTCCACCACTCAAGACAGCAAATGCCACATGGGCGCTGATGGCCTTCGGGCCGGTGTCAGCTGCGCCGTCGAATTTCCCGGCTCTTACGACGCCGTGTATAATGTTGTGGTAGAGAATGTCCAGGGAACAACCTGGAAGGGGACAGCTATCAACACCTCGACTGGCGAGTCCTTTCACATTGGGTCATGGACACTACCCTCCACCGCGGGCGGCATCAAGTCGAGCCAAGTTGGTTTCGTGGAGTACTATCCCTGGAACTCACGCCGCCACGGGCACGAATGCCATGATCTACCCCGGACGGCTGTTACTATGTTTGACCCTTATTCCAAAACACCTGGTGCAGGCACTGGACGCACCAACAAACCGTATGAGTCTGGCGATTGTGTTGGAAAAGTTGCTTTCTCCACTGAAAAGGTCGCCAATGGCTATGGCGTTCAGTGCGGCTTCTAACAAGCTTGGGCACCATTTTCTTCGCAAGGACCCGATGCTACGGATGCCGCAACGTGGAACAGTGTAACTCTTGTGCCACGGCCAACTTGAGGGCCTCACGGCAGAGGGCCTTGTGGCAGTTGCAACGATTTCGTGCCGTTTACAGCACCGATAGGGGCCCTATTAGGCTCGTCCTCCTTGTCTTTCGGATTTCCTGTCAATATTCGGCGACTAGCTAGTAGCGCCAGTCAATCCACCAGCCAATAAAATAAATATTCAGCACTGTTCTCGACGCTCGTTGTCGGCTTCGTGTTTTTCAGTCGTCGTAGACTTCCCAAGTTGAAGATTTTCCCTGTTTCCAGTCTACATGAGAAAAGGGTAGCAAATGGACCCCGGCCCATGAGCCAATGCCGGGAGATTCGAAGGACAAAAGGGCGCAAGTCGGGCCTCCGATCAAGGATGGCCCATGGCCGGAAACCAACTCGGAAGCTAGTATCTAGCGGGTTGGACAGACATACGGAGTATTGGTCCAGCAATATTCTCAACGCCGACAACTAAGCCGGTTTACGGCAAAAGATTAATCGCTTTCCAGTCAAAGTCTTGTCAAGCCCCGCAGCCAATTCGGCCCGGTGTTACAAAATCTCTGACCTTGCCTTGGTGCAGATGGACTGTCGGCTAACTAAATCACCTAGTATTAAGTAACAGCTCCGTCAATATTGTGTGCCACTTTATTGCGGGCATGTGCCGCCAATACTTTCTAGTTTCACTGAGACGATGTACGATCAAACCTTACTAGTCGATAACATGCTGAACGACTGCAGCTCTTGGAATCGATTCTTGCCGGCATGCATGTTGAGTGCCATAGGAGATCGACTGCATGCACGCAAGATATACACATCGAGACTGGGTCATGAATTTTCACTCTATTTTCCTGCCGAACTAGGACTCGTCTATTTTCGCGATGCTGTGAAATTTTTATCCTGTGACATCTTGCTATTTATCTTGACAATGCCATAATTCGGTTCATTACGTAAAATTTAAAGATTCTCTATTCCAGTTCAATAGTGCCAGGTGGTTTTGAGGATCTACAGATGGTTAGCAATCCCCTGTGTTCTTGATTGAGTCTTAGGATGCGGGCCTTACAGATCATATGTGACTCGTGAAACTCCATCCACTTCATTGACGATTCGTCGAGCAATGGCCTTGAGCAGTCCAAAGGGGAACTCGTAGGGCTCGGCACTCATAAAGTCGCTCGTCGTAACAGCGCGGAGACTGTGTTGCCATACGATGTCAGACTCAGACTGGAGATTGAAGAGGAATGACGAATGCCATGATGCTATGACTTACATGATGATGTACCCGTAGACACGAGTGTCTCCCATCACGCCAACAGCTGAAATCAGACGATTAGTACCGTATGCATAGTATGACGCCTCAGCCTTTTCGCATATTCTTATCCCTACCTTTGTTGGTATCCAGACCAGCGTATGCTTGAGACATCTACATAGAGTCAGCTCTTGCTCCACATTTGATGATGTCATAAAGCCCACCTCGTTGTAGATGCCAGCTTCTTTGATCATGGAAATGAAGATGTGATCAGCTTTTCTTGCGATCTCGACCCGTTCAGTTGTCAGGTCTCCAAGAACGCGCACTCCGATGCCGGGCCTATATCGTTCATGAATTAGTCCAATCTGTGCGACTAAGAATAGCAAGTTGGGGAGAAGAGGACACGCGATAAAGTGACGGATCCCTTGGGTTTCACGCGGCCCTTGCTTTCATCATGACCCCGTGCGCAAACGGGCACAGTTGGGGGGGGCTTACCCAGGAAATGGGTGTCGGTTTACAAGGTCTTCATGAATCTGTAGGCGCCGGCC
This sequence comes from Claviceps aff. humidiphila group G2b, assembly GCA_018360325.1. NCBI lineage: Eukaryota > Fungi > Ascomycota > Sordariomycetes > Hypocreales > Clavicipitaceae > Claviceps > Claviceps aff. humidiphila group G2b. The sequence goes on from SRQG01000014.1 coordinate 61,503, forward strand.
GAGGCTTCTCACTTCGTCCTTGAACAATTCTCTCAAGGGTTCTAAAAGCTGTTATTCGTTTTTAGTTTTCTGTCATCCCTTTTCCTCGAGTATGGGAGATAAGTTCGACAATCTTGAGGACTTGTGATTGTTTCATTTCATCGGACGTAAGAGGATATTAGGGCATGCAGACTTACTCGAAGACCATGCTGTTGTCGGCAGAGTTGAAGTCAGCGGAGACAAATAATCGCAAGGGAACTAGGAGATGCATATCTTACACCATCCATCATACGCTGTTTACATTAGTTAGCAAGATCAGTTTAATCATATAACATGGACTGATGAGCAGGCGAAATTGGGAAGTGACTTGCCTTAGGTAGGCCTCCGACATTATGATGGGATTTGATGACCGCTGACGGCCCTTTGTAGGAGAGACTCTCGATTCTATACACATCAGTCTAATCCGCGAAACCTAGAATATGATACTCACACGTCGGGATACAGCTGCGGAATGTTAGTCAAATCATGCGTTAGAATGCGTTCAGTGATACAAAAATGTTGCTTACCGTTCCTTGGAGGAACCAAGAGACCTTTCCGGCATTGGGGGTGTCCTTGGCTTCGTTCTCAATTCTAATAGCTTCTTTCTCGAACAAATCGATCTGCAAAACATTAGCACCAAGCGCGATGAAAGACGAAATCCAGCGGCAAACGTGGGACCAGGAACTTACAAAGGTCTCGCCGATGATCTTGCGCTTCTTTTCAGGTTCGGTGACGCCCTGAAGACGGCTGAGGAAAAGCTCGCCACCATCGACAACCGTAAGATTGATTCCAAGGTGCTGTTGGAGTGTTGCCTTGACCTCCTCACATTCGTTGAGACGCATCAATCCTGCCACATGTTAATCGTGATTACACTCACACGGGAGCCTCGAGCCGTACCATTGTCAATAAGGATAGCGTGAAAGCGGTCACCTCAACGTCATGTTAGCATCACCACACATGCTTGCTTAGTGCGACTATCGGGGGCCATACCAATTGCCTCCTTCATGAGCTTCGCCGCCACTGTGCTGTCTACACCTCCTGAGACTCCACCAATAACTTGGGCAGTGTCGCCGACAAGCTTCCTGATTCGAGTAATTTCTTGCTCAATGAAGTCGCTCATTACCCAATTCGGTACCGCGCCACAGATATCGACGCTGAAGTTGCGCAACAGCTCACTTCCCCGGGGAGTCTGCGGTTATAAATACGTAAGCAACGTTGCGAAGAGCTATGGAACAAAATGGGGACAAGTTGACGTACGTGTTCGAGCTCGGGATGGAATTGTACACCTGTTGCCCCCGGAAGTTAGTGCGAAGTTTTTACAAAGTTGACAAACACAGAAATGTGGAAGGTATACGCACCGAATACAGGCTTTGTCTGGTGAGCAATGCCAGCGTATTCCGAATTGGCTGTTTTGGCCACGACCACAAACCCCTCAGGCAGGCGTACGAGCTTGTCAAAGTGGCTCATGTAAGCTACGCAAAGGTTAGGATCCATGAGGCAAGTGTGTCACACTGAAGGCTGGAGAAACCGCTTTACCGTGCATAGTCTCGCCCAAACCAGCGAAGAGGCGGTCAGCATGGCTCCCAGCTTTTTGAATGGTGACATCGGCGTGCCCGTATTCTGTTCAGCCACAGTGTTAGAGAGGAGAAGAGACAGCGCTGCGGAATTTTAGGAGAAGCTCAAACCTCGAGCCGTTCCGCGAGCGACGTTTCCAGAGTCGGTTTGCCAAGCAATTTCCTAGAAGCAATTAGCCCTTGTACATTAAACACGAAAATTGCAGTGGCGTAACATACCTGACAGCCATAGCTAGATGCGAGAATTAGTGACATGCTCATTTCCACCCTTCAGAGTCGATTCACATACCAGATGCCCCTGTCAACATGAGTTAGTAACGTTGTACTTCTAAAAGCGCTTCGGGCACTTACAGGATAGGAACGCCAAGCTCAAAGACAGCGGGGTCAACGTCTTTAATTAATTAGTATAGATAAAGGGCTAGATGTTAAGGGAATATTCTTACGAGGCGAGCCCTCATCGTAGACAGACGATGGACCTATGATAAGTTGTTAGCCACGGGTGAAACTGGGCGCGGGGTTTGACACTTACCTCCAGACAAGATGATGCCCTTGGGCTTCCAGGTCAAATCAGCGAGCTTTGTGTTGCAGGGAAGCATCTCAGTGTAGACATTGAGTGCCCGCAAGCGTCGGAGGATGAGATGGCTGGTCTGACTAACGATGGTGTAAGCTCAATGCTTGTGTCAGGTGCATCTGGTCAAGCGCATCATTTACCTGCCGAAGTCCAGCACCAGAATCGTCTGTATTGCGTCTTGTCAGTCTTGTGGCCATCAGGAAGGATTGGGCTTGAAATGGTACACACATCAAAATGATTATGAGGCGCCTCGGCCTCGGTACTGTTCGCCATTGTGTCTGGTCGCTGCTGCACGCACGAGGATATATTCGTGAGTGATGATGATTTCTATCTCTGAAAATTTCGGCGTCAACGGCGATTGGCGTTGTTGTGCCAGACTTTTTGCCCCTCCCCTCCAACCCGCGTTGGCTTATCTTATCTTATCGCATGTGTCTCCACTTCCAGTTCTCGTGATGCCGGTTGTCACCAAGGGAGACCAGGCATGCGACATGTATATAGACAACGTATTAATTGCAGCGAACAAGATTGGTTGCCATTTCTATCGTAAAAAAGATTGGGAAAAAGGAACAGTACAAAACAAATGAGCAATGACTATTAGTTTCGCCAATAAAAAACAACTACATACAACGTACTCCGTAGATCAAATCTGGGTCAGTACCTGTGTTGACGTCACTTCAAAGTTCCCATGTACCTTGTACATCCCCCACTAAATACAACCCTGCAGGCAGGCACCCGAACGCGTCTCCGATCAACGCGACCTTCCATCTACACTGTCCACTGATCTGTACCAATTCTCTTTGGGATCCTCCAAGCATTCTCCAACAGTGACGGATTTGAAACCATTTCTGCGCATCGACCGAAGCATATACTCTGTCAAATTATAAACAGACTGATAGACAGGGTCATGCTCGATACCCAACCACTTTGTCTTCGTGCTATCCTTGCCCTCAACACCGTCATCCCAAATATCTTTTGAGCGCTGTATCTCTTCCGCTGAGTTGTGCAAGTACCCCTCCGTATCCAAATTGAAGTACGTGACGTGGTAGCCCAAATTCCCCAGTTTGCTGTCCACTCTCTCACTGCTAGACGAGTAGGGGGGCCGAATATACGTGGGGAAATAGCCGAGGATATCGGCGAAAGCAATCTCGTTGAAGATGATCTGGTTGGAAAGCTGACTGTCGCTAATCTGAGTAAGTCGCTGATGAGACCACGTGTGACTTGCGACTTGGTGGCCGTCAGCGACCATGCGTTTGATGAGATTCCGCCAGGGAAGATCGCGGTTATTGATGGCGCCTTTGCCTAGGTTGCGACCGGTGACGAAGAACGTTGCTTTCGCATCGTACTTCTGTGAGTCATGTTCATGTGTCAGTATTGACAGTTATCTGATTGATGACTGTAAGTCTTCGATCCTTCTGGGGTTTGTGCAAGGCCCTGCGACGTACCTTGAGCAAGTCGAGTAAGTCTGAGGTATACTCGTAGGGGCCATCATCGTACGTGAGGGCAATAACGCCATACTTTTCACAGTGATAGATGCCTTTTCCGTACGGGATCGGACCTATTTTCGGACGATCGATATTGACTGTATCTGGACCCTCGGGTCGAATATTGCCGTCGCAGCTGTCGCTAAAGTCGACTTGGCATGCTGGGGAGGAGCAGTACTCGAGCCCCCTGCCGCACCATCTGATGAGAGGGTCATTAGGAATGTCTTCAAGCAGCGAGAGAATTCAGAGGCTCACGCACCCTTGTTTGGAGCAGCAATAACCCTTTTTGCATCTTTCACCTCCACTCGTACCGCATCGTTGACCTTGACGCTTCACAACATCGTACAGGAAGGGGGTCTCCTGTACTGCTGTTTTGCGGCTGCTTTTACTGCGCAGAATGTGGAAGTCTGTGCCGTATACTATGGGGAAATACAGTAGCAAGAAGACGAGTAGCTTCATGTTTTTATTCACCAAAAAGGCCATTTTGACTTGCACAGAAACTTAGAGAGAATTGGGTGATTTTAAACCGTCGAGGGTCTGTAGTTCGGGTTGCATGTTCATCTTTATATGCATGACGAACATCGAAGCTAGAAATCAACCGACTTCAGTCGTCAACTCCTACATGTTGGGGTGCCTGAATCGGTTTAGAAGCTGGAGCTCGGGTGTTTCCGAAGCTATCTCGAGACTCGGAATACTAAAGCTATGTGTGCAACAATAGCGAACGATCATCAGCATGCAGCAAGCCGTCTATACGTGCTACACACCCGAAAGAGGACATCCCATTAACTTTCGTCCTATATTTAGCAGGATTTCAGTACTCCGTACATACATACGAAATGTAGAATCTAGATGCTACATAACAAGTTCGCTATGGTTGCACATTGTAAGAATGGCCACTACGTAGTCGTTCAGTTTGTACCAACACAGCGCTCCTCCTCCGTATACGCCTGTGATACCAGGACAGTGACTCTTGATTGATTCGTCGCAACTATCTGTCGACGGCATGCATGAAGCCAAGCTCGTGTATGTACGGACGTAATGTCGGTCTTATATTGTCGGTCTCAATGCCGAGCTCGGCTTAAGACGCGTTCAAGAGTGGATGGTCGCACGTCAATTCCGAGCGCTGCAAGGATGGTAAACGTGGGCGGCGGGTTTCAAGATTCAAGAAGCAAGATCATGCGGTCGTGTGGGAGGAAAGTTGAAACAGAATGACGGTGTGGACTCGAGATGAAATCCATACGACGTTGGGGCGAAACTAATTTAGCTGACAGGGGTTCGAGCCGTAACGTGAGACTCATTTCCATCAAATACAGACACGTCGCGGCGTCAAAGTATCTAGAACAAGGCTTTCACGGCCTCGATGATCGATCTAATCTATACGCCTTCGGAATGATGAACAGCGACCAGTAATGCGCCGTGAGACTCCGTGACTCGGCACGATTCGGATCTGATAAACAGCTTTGAGGCAATTTTGCTGTTCCTAGTTCAGCCACCGGGATCAGACCATTTCGTTCGATTGGCATATCAACCCGGACTTTACTCTTGATCCGATGAGAATCTGACCTCCGCTTAGTCCCAACAGGCTCATGGATTCCACTGACCAGTGACCACAGAGTCTAGTCCCGAGTCCCTAGGCAGCCACGCCTCAATGATTTCAAGATGTCATGGCATGACACCAACAACTTACAAGGTTGTTGATGGCTTTTCAGGCTCCACCACCACAGGGCATTTCAGTCCAATCGGCGAGTAGTCAGATCCATCTGATAACGGAGAGAAAGAGAAAAGGATCAGCGACTTTGTCATTTTGGGTAATGGCCATTGACTGGCGCCTTGGAGCTTTGCACAACTTGCGCGATAGTCAACACTGAACAGGGGGGGTGGGTCAACGCTTGCGCTGACGAGAATATTTCCAAGCCAGAGAGAAGACGTGGCAGACTGACCAGATTACCCACACCGGACTTGCAACTGAAGCAGCATCGCCGTCGCTCTTCCCATTCCGATGGCTATACGTCTGTTTTGTTCTCGAGGAATTTACGGAGTATAACTATCGTTGGTGCCCGCCAAGGTTCACGCTCTTGATCCTTGGTCCCATACCTCAGCCAGACTTTCTTCCCAATTCGCCGTGTCGCCGATTCTCGCCCCCGTTTCCGCTGAGAACATCAATCCAAATTTGGTAGACCTCGGCTGAATCTTCGTCTTGTGCATTTGCGCTTCCGGCGAGCCGCCTGTCGCTTGTGGCATTATCGAAAACTAGGTCACGTCGTTAGAGGTTTTCCGGAGCCTTTTTTCTTTTTTTTTGTCTTGGTCGAAATTCCAAACGCGACTTTGGAACTCAATTCGATACCAGCCTTGCCGCTGGCCAGAGGGTTCACGACGGCCCCCGACGCCCAAGATGGATCATTCAATAGAGACATCAGAGAAACAATCAGCTGCAACCGGACCGCATACATCAGCGTCTATTCCGCCAGCTGGTCAGCATTCTCCATCTCCGCCCGCGACAGCCGCCGATGCCGTTAGAGATATCAGGTCCCCGGGCATAGTCCGCGTCGAAGCCGTTTCCTCAGTCATCACCACCCTCGACCGGTTCTTTATCTTCACTGGCGTCTTCCTCTTGGCCTATGTCTATGGGCTCGATGGGACTCTCCGGTACGCCTACCAGCCTACTGCTACCAGCTCCTTTAGCGAGCACTCCCTCTCCGCGACGGTCAATGTCCTGCGATCCGCCATATCCGTCGGCGCTCAACCCACCGCCGCCAAGATTGCCGACGTCTTCGGCCGCGTAGAGCTTATCTGCGTGGCTGTCCTCTTTTATGTCGTCGGAACCATTGTCGAAGCCGTTGCCGACAATGTTGACACTTTCTCCGGCGGCGCCATTATCTACCAGATTGGATACACCATGCTTACGCTGCTGGTCGAGGTCATCATCGCCGACATTACTTCCACGCGGGCCCGTCTCTTCTTCAGCTACATCCCGGCCTTGCCCTTCATCATCAACACCTGGGTGTCAGGGGATATCTCATCTGCTGTGCTTGCTGGGCCTGGCTGGAAATGGGGCATCGCCATGTGGGCCATCATCATGCCCGTATGTGCTCTCCCACTCATCGGCTCTTTAATGGTAGTCACCCGCCGTGCCAAACGTCAGGGCCTTCTCGGTAACTATACGACGGCGTTCAAGCAGCTTGGATTCCGAAACCTGGCCATTGAGCTATTCTGGCTTCTCGACGTGATAGGCATCATTCTCATCATTGCGGTGCTCGACCTAATCCTCGTCCCTTTTACTATTGCCGGCGGCGAAAGCTCAAAATGGGGAGAAGCTCACATCATCGCGCCACTCGTCATCGGCATCCTCTGCATCCCGGCTTTTATTTTCTGGGAGCTGCGCGCACCGCATCCGTTGATTCCCTTCAAGGACATGAAGGATCGCGGTGTTTGGGCCCCGATGGGTATCGCCATCTTCCTCAACTTTGCCTTCACCATGCAGAGCGACTTTCTCTACACGGTCCTGCTCGTCGCGTTTGACTTCTCCATCAAAGCCGCCACCCGCGTTCAATCTCTCTACAGCTTCACCAGCGTCATTGTCGGGCCTCTCCTCGGCCTGCTCGTCTACAAGGTCAAGCGCCTGCGGATCTTTGTCATTGCAGGCACGCTGCTCTACACCGTTGCTTTCGGCCTGCTCATCCACTTCCGCGGCGCCTCCGGCAGCGTTTCCTCTGCCCAGGCCGGTGTCATCGGCGCGCAGGTTCTCCTCGGAATTGCCGGCGGCCTGGTGCCTTACACGGCGCAGGCCTCCCTCCAGGTCAATCTCAAGCATGAGCACCTCGCCGTGCTTACGGGCATCTTCCTCGCAACCTACAACATTGGCTCAGCGCTTGGCAACACCGTCTCTGGTGCAATATGGAGCCAAGTTCTGCCGGGCAAGCTGAATAGCTTGCTGAACCCCCTCAATTCGACTCTGGGAACGACCATGTATATGAACCCGCTCGGCACATACACCTCGTATCCGATCGGTACCCCTGAGCGCACCGCAATGGTCCAGTCTTACCAGTCCGTGCAAAAGCTCCTTACCATTACAGGCATCTGCCTTTGTGTTCCTTTGATCCTGTTTGCTATCTTGTTGCGGAATCCAAGGCTTGATGATAGACAGACGCTGGCTAAGGACCTGGACTCTGACACAGAGACCAAGTCCGAGGCTGACGCTGCGTCTATACGAAAATGAAAAGTGTCCAAAGATTATGATTTGTAGAAGCATGCTTATGTGTATGACGTATAATGTAAGACAATAGAACTTAATACATGAATATGAAGTTGAGGAGATAAGCTTACGAAGTGGCATGGAGACAATTGCCGGCGAGATTAGTAGTAAAGCGCTGCACTTCCTGTACATTTATAGAACCTGTGCTTGATGCGGATACGTTGGAGCACGAAGTCACAGTGGCATCGGGCTGTAGCTCGTTCCTGATCCGCTGGAGTGTGATTAATTTCAGCGAAGCACTCCAGGAGCCTCGCTGTCAATATTGCGTCGCGTCTTCAATGTACACTTGAGACCCTAGCCTGACCTGTGCCCAAAGTGTACGTCCGATCGCAAAGCATGGAAAAAGACATCCACATGGAGGCAACAACGAGGAAAAACGATAACGGCGACGACGACATATACATTTGAAGTTCTTCATCAATTGACATTTGTCCAACTACTTGAAAGAAACGACCCGGCCCTTGTTCTTCTTTTGCCCACCACTCGTCGTCTTCTCCCTGCTCTTGTCCTTCTGTTTCTCACTCTGCTTCCCCCGTTTAATCGTTTCAACGAGCCCCTCAATCTCCTCGATCCTCGCCCGCTCCTGCTTCTTTTCATCTTCCTTGTCTCTGGCAACTTTTTCGAGTGCCCTCGCTTTCGCCGCGGCCTTTTCCGCCCGCTCGATAAGCGCATCGCTCTCTTGCCACAGTTTCTGCGCAACGTCATCGTCCTTGACTTCGCTGCGCGCAAAGTCCACCTCCATGCATTCCTTAATCAGCCGTCCGCCATGGCCGACTGCAAGACCGGACTCCATAACAGCATGCAGAAGCGACTGGGCGCCTCGAAAGGGCGATTTGAGCAAAAGCCAGGGAACCGCATAGCCAACCAGGTAGAGCGCCAATCCAAAGAGAGAGCCTCTGGTAATCCAGCGCCGCGTACCAGGAGTGCGACTCAAGCCCGGATCAACAAAGATGACTTTCGCATTCATAGGAAGCTGGTCCGGCCGCTTGTACAGATCAAGATGCTTCTGCAGGGCCTGCCCAAACACCATCACGGCGAGCTTACTCCGGGCGTACGCCGCCGAAGGTGACCAATTCGTCTCATCAATAGCATCCTTCAGCGACGGCGAGCCAATATACGACGAGCAAGTCATCATGATGATGCGCACATCTCTATCAAACGGCTGCGCCTTGATTGCTGGACTCAAGATGCTCAGTAGATGGAAATTGGCCAGATAGTTCACCATCCACGTCTCTTCAATGCCATCCTTTGTCTCCCGTCTCTTGCTCCCAGGAGGCGCTGCCGTCGCGGCGCACAAGACAATCATGTCCAGTCTTCGCGGGGGCGCATTGTCAATCCACTTGGTCGCAAACTTGCGAATGCTGTGCAAGCTCGACAGATCGACCTGCTCGGCATAAATGAGCTGATTATTGGTTCGGTCGCGCAAGTCTTGTATGTATTCGACGAGGAAGGGGTCCGACGGCGGGGTTTGCGTTAGGAGGACGAGTTGAGCGCCTCGGCCTGCCATCTCCTGGGCTGCCATGGCGCCTATGCCTGATGTGCCGCCTGTGATGAGGATGACTTTGCCGTGGAGATTCTTCTCGGCGGTGTTGATAGCGCCTGAGGTCCATACTTTGAGGAAGTAGAGCGCTGTGATGGTCACTGTGGCGGCGAGGATCGTGTAGGCATTGTCGCGAAGCCAGTCGGGGGGGCCGTTGGTGACGACATACATGGCGAAGGGGATCGGCATCTTGGGCAGGAGACTCGAGCCTGAGCCCGGCGGTTTCGATGTTGGGGCCGCGATGAATGGGAATTAGGAGGTGTGTGCCATGAGAGGCGCATCGAAGGAGGCCTGGGACGGCGATGAAGGCGGAAAGGAAACGCTGTGGCGGTTGGATTTGGGAGTTGGAGTTGACAAACAATTATCAAGTGTCAAAGTTGCATTGTGCCTCTCTATGGACAGCTCCGGACCCCGGTGGACGCACTGCACTGTAGGCTGTAGGCTGTAGGCTAGGGCAACTTCACTGGTCCAGTGGTCATTGCTTGGGGCCTGCGCTCTCGTCGCCGTGCAACCAGCGACTACCTCCCCTGAAGCTTGTGGACGAGCCCCACACGTCCGTCTCGAAATGCACAACTTCACAAGCCTAGGCCAGAACAGAACTTGATCATGCACGCAGGCGGCAGCACGATGGCAACTGCATCTACATACTACTTTCTTTGCACTTCTTGATACGTTAATTACCTACTTGAGACTTCTCGTTGATTTCTAAAAGACACGAAACCGGGAGTGCTGCTATTAAATCAAGCCTAACAAGTCATTCGTCGCAAATACGCAGAAAAATCCCTTGATCTCGCCTAGTAACGCGTACACAGGCTGCAGCTGGTAGAATGCCGACTTGCCTCAACGTCCATTGTTAGCACCATTCGTCCCGTTTGTGCCACGGCCATTTGAATCTCCCTTGGGCCTCTTCGTCCAAATCTCTCCAACGACATCACCCGGTTCAGCCACGCAGATCCAATCGCCAATGCCATCATCGGCTTTCGCCCGCCTCATGCCGCGTCCGCCCCCTCCCACGATCAAATTACCTGGTCTGTACGTCTCGTCCTCCTTCAGCCTGCGAATGACACTGCCATGGACACGCACGTTATCCGGAATATCTCTTGTTTCGCCGCGCGGCAGGGGCCATCGAATCGGCTTCCACGATCCGTTCGGTTGTAGGTCCATCCGTCGAAAGGGCAGGAATTCCATGAATTTCCATCCCATGACAGCCGTGGCGCTTAGCCCCCCTCCGTATTCCAGAGAGTCGTGAATGAGCGATGTGTGTGCCCTGTGCATCATTTCATGGAAAGGCGATATGGGCATTGGTGTAGAAGCTGTCTCATGGGCGAGATGCGTCGCTTGAAACTCGCTTCCCTCTATCTCTGGGCTCGACTGGCTATTTTGCTGTTCAGGTTGGACATTTCCTGCTTCGTCGTGCACTTGGATAGCAGGTCTGCTAGCACGACTGATCCGAGGATCTCGAGCCGATGGTCGGAGTCGATTATCGGTGGCGTCTCGGCATCCCATGTCGGTGACGCTGTCCATGTCGAAGGCGAGGCCAGCCTTGATGGCTTCACGCACCATCCAGGCCAGAGGAACGTGGCTCGCACTCTTATGATCATCGGGCGCATCCCATCCACCGCCAATATCGCCGTGGCCCCCAGCGAACCAAACCTCATCGATGTCTTGGTCCTCGTCCTTCCAGTCTTCCAGTTCGCTCTCGCAGTGGGACCCATCCGAACACGACATGTTGTCTGGGTCCATGAGGCCACCACGCGTCATGCGCCGACGGGACCGAGATCTGGGTCGATATGGCGCAAAGTCACGCTGATCCTGCGATACAACACCCCTGCGGCCTCTATCGATATCAGCTTCTCCTGGTGACAAGAAATCGCCGGCACGTTTTTCCTCCTTCTCAGGAGACACGTCTGGTTCTGGTTGACCAGAGGCACGTGTGCGATCCACGCTTTTCCGCACCCTGTCAATCATCTCACCTACGTGGCCATGGCCATGATGCCCGTGAGAATGATGCTTGTGCTTAGGGGCCTTTTGATACATCAAGTCTTGGCGGAACTTGGCGCGTCGCTCGTCAATACTGACTGCATGTCGAATCACTTTAGCGCTCGAGCGAGCAGTGTAGGGAAACTTGCTCCTCTGCATCCAGGCCGCCTCAAATCGCGGAACCGAATTGACCGTATCGAACAAGCCCAGGAATTGGATGCGACCAACTGGCCTTGAAAACGTTTCTCGGAAGCCCTTCATATAGCTGTACATGCGCCTCGCTTCTCTGTCTTCCTCAATGGCATCCGAGTGACTACTGCCGTTGTTGTTGGTTGCAGGCTTTCTGCTCTGCCACTGCGCAAACGCCTTCCAGGCAAACTTGACCATCTCCTCGTTCCCATGGCAAAGCAGACCGATGTAGTCGAGCATTTCGGCGAGGAATCTCGCAATATAGGCGCCGCGACTGAATCCAAACATGTAGATCTCGTCTCCCTGCTGATAGAAGCGCATGAGGAAGCGATACCCGCCGACGACGTGTTGATCAAAGGATGAGCCGATGGCCGAGTCCTTGGCCTTTTGATACCATGATTTCATTCGTGCACGAAGGCCGCTATGCGATAGAGAATCCGATATAACGTAGGTGCCAATGCCAGCTACCAGGAGATGTCAAAGTCAGCGTCCAAACGAGATGCTTTCGGTTGGTTGCGCGTTGCCGGGATAGATGAACGACAGAGAACATAAATGCTTAGCTCAAACACAGGGAGGGCTCACGCTGGTAGTAGTGGTATTGATCACCAGCAGACCGATCAAGCATACGAAAGATCTTGAGGATATTGCTATCACTTTCATTGCCGTGGAACTTGTTGCCAGTCCCGTCAAAGCACAAGATGAGTTTCCGCGGCTGCCGGTCTGGTTCCCTCGAGATTGCTACCCGGCGCGAGAGAGGGCTCACGACTCGAGAGCGTCTTCGACGAGAGTTTCCTCTTCGTGTTCTGGATGAGCCGTCTACCGAGGGAACGTCATCGCGCCTATTGCGAGGAGCATGTACTGGCTCGGGATTCAATCGTCCAACCTCCGCCATTATTGTATGTATAGTGATGTTGTAGACTTTGTAGACGTGATGAAGCTTTTTCTTCTTGACGCAGTATAGATCCGCAAACTCGTGCAAGTATAAAGACGATTTGGCGACAGCGAAAGAGGGAACAGCCGAAACCTCCGTCATTACATTGCTCGGTATCCGGGTATACTTTTCTTTTCCCTCCTCAAAGCGACTGCCAGACATAATAGCCCGTGGTATAAATGAGGTAGTACAGACACGTCGCTTGTCTTGGCCTTAGACTCCGCAGGGATACAACCAATCCATGCAGAGAAGTTCTCTTGGGATTTACAATGGTGGCTTACATGTCTCGGGATGGCTCGTGATGACGATGAGCAAGCGTCAGGTGTTGTTACACACAACAAAAGATCCACAAGCATACTCCGCAAGATGAAAACCTCCAAACTCTGTCTGATCTTTGAGATTTCCCGGCATCACCGCCCGTGCCAATCATGGGGGGCAAAGTGCCGTATGAAACAGTCGTACACCTTGCGGCAACATTTGTAGCTACTAGCGGGGAGGTAGGAAGACATGCTGGCCGGCTCGAGTCCGAGTAATCTGCAACGAGCGGCCGTCTACTAGCAATTTTCTAGCAGAAACGGCTGAGTCGGCAGATGATTCGATCCATCTTGTTGTTGTTTGTGTATTGTGCATCCAGCCGCTTTCCAGCCCATCGCATGATATTCGCATCACATCATGTCGCGTCACGTCGCTTTTACCTACCCACTCCCCCGCTTCCCGGCCGCAACTTGCCCGCTTCTTTTCCGACTCGAGAACGCCACCCCGTCCATCTGCCACTGAAGAAGTGTTTCTGTCCCGTTGAACTTGCGGCTGAGCTCTCTGTGTATTCTGGATTGGCTTGTAGCATCCCAGCAATGCGATTAGTGTTGGGTATTTGTCGTGCGGCCCGGACAGACAGCGCGTTGTGGAGTGATGGACAAGATATGAGGTAGCTTCTGCTACCAAAGGTACCTACACAATGTGCCACCCTGTATGAAACCTGTCCAATCCTCCTTTGCACACCTACCCAGATGAAGTTGCCATCTATTTGCTTTGGCCTGCAACCAGAGATTTTATCTTTTTCTTTTGTCTGATATTCCGGAATTGAAGTCCTTGATTCAGCACAAGAGAAGCGAGTCAGCGACTTTGGCGCGGCTGACGTGCCGCTGATTGACACGATGCGATGAATCAGATATCATCTCAGCAGAGTTGGCTGACGTCACAGCGCTACAAACGTAAAGCATTTCTCTGTCTCCGTATAGATAAGAGCACCTTTATTTTCGTGCGTATTACGAATAGGTTCTGATTCTTTCACGGGTCGCTGTCAGGACGTTGTGTGAGAATAGGAAGCGGATTGGCGTCGGTCATTGAGTACCAAGCCCTTTCTTTCGTGGACGAAGCATCAGATATCCCTCGCCGTAGCAGGCTATGAACAGAGAAAATGACTTCATTGCCCTATATCCCTACTCCTCATAAAGATTCTTCAACGATGCGCCACAGTAATCTGACTCACAGCCAAGCCCATACAAAAAACATGAAAATCCTCAATAACACGAACCCTCTCCTCGGTCTATCGTATTCGTAGGGGAGTGCAGACGTTTGCTACACTCATGACCCGAAAATCTCATCAAATTACGCCGGCAGTCCTCGCTTCTCGCTTTCTGTGAAGAAAATCACCATCCTCCACAGCTTCTTCACCAGATCCTCTGCATCCTCATCAAGGGCCTAGAATTAGGTTAGCAACGTTCATTCTTTCGCTTGGAAGGGCGAACTGGAGATGGAGACAAAATTCGCCAAGACAACTTACCCCTTCTAATTCATCCACCAGTGCCGGCGCGGTACCATGCTTTCGCAAATGTTCCTCTACAGCCTCGACCAGCATTTCCTCTTGAACACCGAGGTAATCCACGACCTTCTTCTCGACAAATGGTCGCAGTTTCTCCCGCACGATGGCGTCGTCCATGTAATCCCACTTGACCTCCCAGTTCCATAGGCCTTCCTTCTCTGACGGGATCTCTTGCGCTAACGCTCTGACAGCCTGAGAAATTTCCTCCTCGGTCATGGCGGCGGCACCGCTTATGGGCTCCATTTGAATAGGAACAAGCTGGCGCTTGCTGGACTGCTCCGTGTCTTCGTCGTCCAGCAGGCCCTCGACTTCTGCGATTGTCCGGCGTTGAGGACCCTTGGAGGCCTGCGCTTTCTGTGCAGCAGCGCCAAGTGACAGCTTGAACGGTTGAGGAGCTGCAGCCGCTGCAGAAGCTGTGGCCGCTTCGCGACGATCCATTTCCTCCGCTTGTTGGTCCAGGAATGAGTTGGCCATTCCTCGGGCCCTCTCCATCTGGACTTCTTCTCTCCGAAGTTCTTCACTTTCTGCTCGTCGATCCAGCTCGTCCTGAGTCTCTTCGTCGACCCGATCCATGCCTCGTTTCCTGGCCCAAGTGCCATGGTCACGGTAGTAAAGATGCGACTTGCGGCCCACCTCGCGTTCATCGTTCCACGACCTTTCTCTCTCTAGTTGCTCATCCTTCTTGCGCTGCTCTGATTCCGCCTCTTGCTTCTCACGGTCCTGTTCTCTATCAAGCGCAGATTGTCTGGATCGTTCTCGGTTTGCCCATTTACGCTCAGCATCCATGTAGGCCTTCTCGTCTTCCGCATTCTTGCCTTGGACGTGTCTGCGACGAAGTTCCTCGTCACTAGCATCAGTCTCCTCCTCAGCACGATTGATGCCATATTCTCCATGCACATTAACAAACGACACTCCTCTCGATGCTCCGTTTTGGCCTCGAGGTCCAGAGGGCGCATTGGGCAATGATGCTCTGGGTCCCAGAGGAATGTTGTTGGAACCTGCTGTTTGACGAGATGCCCCGTTCTTCCGCCGTTCCATTTCTTCTATTTCCTCTTCTTTTCGCAGCCGTTCAAGATCGCGTTGGTTACTTCGTTCTCGAAAGGCAGCGATTTCTCCTGCAACAACCTCCCGCATTTCCGCGGGTATGTCAGCAAGCTCGTCTTCTTGGGCTATCGCAATATTGACCACTTCCACGTTCTCGTCGGTGCCATTCTTCATCGCGACATCTCCGTCAACATCGGCCCCATTACTGATTGGAGGGTAGAATAGCTCCCGGACAAATTTCTTCAGTTCTGTCTTGGCGGTTTCAAGCCTGCCTGGAGCATCCGGATCGTTCACCCTTTTCTCTTCGACGGATTCCACATACTTGAGTGAAGCAGGATCTACGGCGCAATGTAGCTTCGTTTTCTCGATACCTTCGTAGTCGTCATTCTCGGGTGGAGGATCGCTCGAACCGTTTTGACGGTAGACTGGCACCTCCACATCCTGTTCATATAGTAGTTTGACCGCGTTGAATACGGAATCCGCATCTTCAAATAGAGCGAACCCAAATCTGGTACCTTTGTGATCGTCCATCGCGCTTGCAGAAGATTCCCACTTGCGCAAAGTTCCAATCGAACCCAGCAGCTTTTGGACCCCGTCGTCGCCACGAACGCCATCAGGTATTTGGTAAAGCATGATCGTCCGTAACCGCTCATCACTTGTCGGTGGTATTAGAGATTGAATAGCTTCTCTCGCGGCACCCCGGCTCTGTTCCGAACCACGTTCCATACCGTGACCAGATCGCCCGCCGCCGCCGCCGCCCATACCGCCGTGGCCAGGAGCCTGTGTCCGATCACCTCGTCCGCCCTCAGCAGAGGGCGCAGTCGTCCCTAATCGAATAACGGGCGCGTTGAAGTTGATGTTGGGCATGTTGGCAGGAGCCTGAAAGTTGGCGGGTAAGCCGCCAGGACGCCCAGATTGGGGAGCGTTTGCCTGCTGCATACCTGGAGGGGCGCTCATGCCCGGGGGAGCAGCCATACCAGGAGGAGCTCCTACAAGATGTCGCGAATCAGTATTGTCTAGTCATTGATGATGGAGCAGTTGCTGACTATCGTACCTAATCCTGGCGGCGCATTCATACCAGGCGGCGGCGCGCCATATCCGCCACCGTAGCCAGGTGGCATGCCATAGGGATTGCCTAGGAAGCTCAAGTCAGATCATCCATTTCGTTAACTCTTCCACAAAGTATGTCGATGTGGCTTACCCCCATACTGGTTGTAGGACATGCCAAAAAGCTGTCGTGATGAAAGCTTCTCGCGACACTCCTCTCAACCTTCTAGTCGGATGTATTTGGACAGGTTGCGTCGGGAGACTGGAAAGCTCGAATGTCAGACGAAAGTTGGAGGAAAAATGCTTCGTTCAGTCGCCGAGGTCAGCTGCACGGGGATCGTTCAACTTCACGTGGTGTGTATGTTGCTGGATGTAGAATTTATGGTTTCTTGTGATTGAAGCTTCGAGGAAAAAGACATTGGAGATCTAGCCTCGTCTTGGCTTTGTGAACCAACTGGTTACAGTGGAGCTTGTCCAAGCCGCCCCAAATCGCCGTCAGGCCCCGCCCACCTGCTAATTAACCAGGCTCGTATCAACATTGCTCCGATCCGGCCATCTTGCATCACTTTTTTGGTCAAGATAGTTTGCGCCATGTTGAGAATAAAGCAGCGTTTGTGAACTGGTCTGGTGTCTCTATCCCTACTCAACTGACCTCAGGCGCGACAGTCCAGTTGCGCCAGACAGTGTCGTCAACATGTACGCTCCCCCTTCCTTTCATCTGAAACGTTGTGCTCGACAAGTCCTAACAGTCCCAGGGCCACGGTGAGATACGCCAGCGCCATGGCTGGCCGCTTGTTCGCCTCAACCACCGCCAATCCCATCACCACGCGAGCCTTCTCTTCCGCAATCCCTTTACGGAGCACACCACCAAAACGATCGCCGTTCCAAGATACCCTCTCCAACAAGGCACGATCAAATCCCCTAGTAGGCGACTACGTGCCCGACGAGCCCGCACCGCCTCGCCAAAAACGCAACCCAACGTCCACCCCCCGAGTATCCATATTCGACCCATCACCCTCACCCACGACGACGTCGGAATCGATCCTCGATGCGTCAGCGTCATCCTTCCCACCACCACCGCCACCGCTCGAGTCCAGCAAAACTGAAGAAGCATCTCCCAAACCGAACCAAACATCTCACTCCTACGACGCCACTTCCGCAATACAGCTCACAGAAATCATCTCCGGGAAAACCGAGAAGAACCTCAAAGCCGCCCGGATGCTCAACCCTCTCGACGAGCCGGTTGTGCGCAGCACAGCCTCCACCGGTCGAACCGTCTTCATAAAGGACAGAGTCACGCCGCAGTCTGCGCCAACACCCATGGTTGCTGTCCGCTTGCTAGACAGATTATGCCGAGACCAAAAGATTCGAGAAAAGTTCCACTCGCAAAAGTTTCACGAACGAAAGAGCAACAAGAGAAAGAGGCTGAATAGTTTGCGATGGAGGGCGAGATTCAAGGTGGGGTTCAAGGCTGTTGTCAGTCGGGTGGTTGAATTGAAGAGGCAGGGATGGTAAAAGTGCAAGGGCTTAGGGACTTTGTGTACCTACTGTACGATCTGATGGATAGACGCGCGAGTTGTATAGAATGTAATACACGAATACATATGAAAAAAACTCATGAGGAAATTCTTGACAGGTAAAAAAATACGGACTCGGGGCCGTGAGTAAAGGCAGTCAGTCAAATGCGAAAGCCAAGACGGCGGACGCACATTGCACCTCTAGCACAATGGAGTGACGAGTATACACCCAGCCATGACGCAATTACCTCACTTCTATGTATTAATCTACCACCCCTTCGCTGGACTCCCTAGCGGACTCGTCCTCATCTTAGGCCTCGACTTGAATACAGCCTCCATATCCTCCTCCATTATAAGCTCCTGTGTCAACGCCTCGTGATCGAGCCTAGACTCATCCTCTCTTCCCCCCTCCTCATCCAGTTTTGCAAGATCAATCTCCTCTTTTCGGGGTAATGCCTTGTTTCTACGTAGTGATTCACGTCGCTTTAGTTGAGCCTTTTTCTGTGCCTGTTCAAAGCCAGCCATGCTGAGACGAGTCCGACTAGCCAGATCCATGCCTTCCAAATCCGCTTTTACAGAACCCGATTCAGGGGGAGATATTGACCCAGCCTCGGTTCGCGAGACCCGAGGTCGAAACGGTAATTTTGCTCCTTCTTCGTTCAAGAATGGAGATTGATTGCCCGCCATAGACAGACGCGTTCGTTGAGCAAGGGACAATGCAGGCCTTGGCTTTGAGTGCAAGATGGGAGATGGTGAAGCGTGGTCCATGGCCTCGAGTATGTCGTCTGCCATGTCTTGTGTCGGTGACGGAATGGGTTCGAGCTCCTCAAGTTCATCTGTAGGATGAATGAGCAACTCTTCTTGACGAGGTACTGGTTGCTCGTCGCTAGGAGATGAAGATAACGATGATTGTGTCGATGTAGATTGAATGAATATCTCCGAAATTGACATTTTTGGCTTGACAACGTGTCGTCGCAAACTGTCCAGCTTGGCCCGATTAGTTCGAACGGGTACGTCGTCCATCACGGTATTATAAGGTTCGTCTTCTAGGTCGCTCATCTCCGAAACATTTCGCCTACTGTCTGCGAATCCAGCTCCCGCAAAATCCTCCGAGGTACCGAGGTGGGAATTCTTGTGACCGAGGAACTTCAGAGCGGATGAGTCGACTTTTTTGATACGCGCCAGATCATCCTTGAGCGCACTCAAAAGTTGGTCGTAGCTTTGCGAGTCCTTCGACTTCCATTCCCACTGGCTGGCTCCGAGCGCTTGTGACGTCGTGCCGGCCTGTAAGCCATGATGGCCAGAAAAATGGAAGTCAATCCCACGATTCGGGATTTTGGCGGGATCTCGTCTCTTCGACGGCGAGACAGGAGCCTCGGCTGTTTGGCCGAACGAGCTACTTCGAAAAGCGGTCCACCTGGCCAATCTTTCCTTCTGTAGCTTTACTCTGTAGTCAAGCTGCTCTAAGAGGCCACGTGAATCATCCTCAATCTCGGCTAGACGGTCTTGTTGAACCCGTCGCCACACTCTGTCGAACGGCATGCCCAGTAAACCCGATTCCTTAGTAGCGTGACAATCACCCTTGAGTAGGGTTTCCATCCAGTCTTCGTTGCCAGACCAGTTGTTTCGAACCAACCGACGCATTTCCTCCTTGGCGTTGTTGGATAACGTGTCTTGCTTACCGTTGACTTCCCTGACCCGAATCGCTTCCATCCTACGCGCGAGACCTCGCTCCTTGATGCTCAGCAACTCGGCAAAGTCGCGATACTTGAATCGCAGCTTATCTTTGTCTTCCAACAATCGACTCAGCGAGACTCTGTGGGCAAGGTTCATGGCTTGCAGCTCGGTATTGTCCCCATCGTAGCCTCTGTTTTCAAGTGCTAACTTGACGGCGATGGCAGAATGCTGACCGGCTGCTGTCACGCCCTCTTCAGTGACCCGTTTGAGCACCGCTGTAGAGAAGTAGGACAAGACTTCCTCTAAGCGCTCTCCTTTGCAGTCATCGAGCATGGTTTTTCGTATGACTGAGTCGCGGCCTAGAAAGCCATTCTTTTTGACTGCGTCTAGCGCTCGCAAAAGAGCAGCCCTTAGGTTGATGGATTGGATTTGGTCGTGAGGGGGGGATAATGAGCTGAGCTTCTGCCGTTCTGTAAGCCAACTGTAGTGAACGTGGAGCTTTCACTTTCGAGACACCTAGGTACTTACTGAGCGAGTTTCCTCGGGATCCCATATCTCAAAGAGCTTGACCAACACCCATTCCACGCATTGTACCCTTCTCTTCTGACCTTGTACTCCCGTTGTTGAGAATGTGCTGATTGTAATGTCTGGCCAGTCTGGCAGCAAATCCAGGTTGAGTAGCCTCAAGTTCGTCAAAAACACAGACAGCGGCGGCGCCGGCGCAAGTAAACCAGCAGCTGCATGTGAATTTTCCGCATTATCATGATTCGAAGTCGTTGTCGCAGCCGGCTTCGGTCTCGAGTTCGCGATTGCGATATTCAGACGGGGACGCGTCCGAGGCTGGACGGCTGCCATGGTGGCATCGCGGTCGGTTCAGAAGTCGATTTTCTCTGTTCAAGGTGCATTTAAGCTTTCGGAGCTGCAGAAGTATAGACCAGGATGGTTGATCCTGATTATCGGAGGAGTCGGAGTGACGGTTGGGGCAGCAATACGACATGGCCCATGGGCAAGAAGGCGGCAAAAGGCGAACTGAAGGTCTTGCTAGGGCTGCTCAGTAATTGGCCGTGACTCCACCAAAAGGATGCGATCAACGCAAGCTTGCCCGCCATCGCTCAAACCACTAGCCTCTACTCTACCTGGTATAGGTAGGTACAGTTTGACTGTACCTAATATATGGGCTCCAGATTTGGTAAGTCTGTTGAGCAAATTGGGGGGCAAAATGGAATATTTATTTTGACTAAAGAGCTAGGTTACCCAAGAAGTGGGAAAGTGAAAATATGTGCACGTTCGGCTGGTACGGCCGTCACGTGATGCGGCTCCAGGCACAGCATGGCTTAATTCTCAATAAAGTCACAAGTTACAACTTTACAAATTACAACCCTCACTTGCCAAAGTCTCACTATCCAATTGTCGGAAAACCTCCTGCTCAGGCTTCGCTACGAAAATCACGAATTTAAAGTTATTGTACATACGATATCCCCATCCGTGGGGTACATACCTAGACTATCATTTCGGCAGTCGGCAACAATGTGGCTCTCTGCTGAAAAGGTGACCACTGATGAAACCAGAAGTTCAAGAAACAAGTATGTACTCATCGTCTAAACGCCTTACAATTCAAAAGAACACAATTCTCAATATAGAGGTGTGAAATAAAAGAGGTCTGGGTAATTTTATTAAATCATTCTATCATGCCGTCGTCGACTCTAGAGCCAATTCCACGATCATGAGGTCCAGCCGAGTGCTCATTGAGTTCATTAGCTATTACAAAACTCAAACACCTCCCAAGCGCCATGCTCATCAGCAAATATTTGTTGAAATCCCGTTGTAAAACACTAAAAATTGTCAAAAAAAAAAAAGCCATCAAAGCTAATATCATATGCATCATGGTCGTCGCCTATGGTTAATCAGCCGTCACATTCTTGCGAGAAGCCTTCGGCCGTCATCCCCACCATCTAGTCAATCTTCGCGGCTGTCGTCAAGTACACGTTGTACAACCTCGACCAATTGAGGATAAATCTTTTCGCTACTCTGTATGCCACAGACTTCGCTGACGATGTTGCCGGCCGAGTTCTGAGACATGATGTTGGCCAATTCCTTTGATTCCTCATCGTCTTCCACATTCTGGAAGCGGAAGCACATTTCGATGGCATCAAGAAGAAACTTGATGGGATGCCCATTTTCAGCAAGCTCCGCTGCGGGACCGATGAAGCGCTCCTTACGACTGAGCTTTCTGAGAGGCGCGCGGCCAACACGTTCCACGGCGTCTTCCAGATGAGGATTGCCGATTCGCTTGATTATCTTCTCAACGTATTCAGTCTGATCATCCTCTTTGAACTGGTGCTTTGTGACGATGAGGTTTTTGGTTTCCATAAGCGCACCGCGAACTTCTGACATGATGTCCTTGTCTTGCAGAGCATCGTAAACAGTGCGCTTTCTTCGGTTGTAGCCGTGGTAGGCTGCCGTGGCGTGACCGGTGTTGACGGTGAACAGCTTGCGTTCAATAAAGGGCTCCAGATTGTCAACCCATTGGATACCTTCAATGGAAGGAACTCCGACGTCCTCGAAAGGAGTTTTGTCCACAATCCATTCGTAGAACTTCTCAAGTGTGACATTAAGACCGGCGTTTGGATCCTGGGCAGGCACAATGCGGTCAATAGCCGAGTTTGCGTACCGAGCTCGAACATGATGGTCTTCTAGACGTTCAGGTGGTGTGTTACTTTCGTCTTTGATGAATTGCGCGAGGGTATCTGTAGCGCCAATGGCGTTCTCGCAAGCAATAACTGAAAGAGGTGACGCATCGCTTGGCCGGCGATCGATACCCTTAGCAATTACAGGAGCGATGAACTTGAGGATGTTCGGTCCAACAGAGCAGGTGACGATGTCGGCCGTGGAAATTTCGCTGATCAAGTCCTCCTCGTGCGTCTTGGAGTTGATAGCACGATAGTTTGTGATTGTGATCTCGGTAGTTCCCTCTGTTCCGACCTCGATGACCTTGTATGAAGGTGCTGCGTTGATCTTGTCGATTAGCGTATCAACAACATCGGCAAACACGACTTCGTATCCAGAGTTGTGCAAGAAGCAGGCAACAAATCCACGGCCTAAAAGTAATAGAATTAGTTATAATTCCGTCAACGACTCTTTCCATCAGGAGATTATGGGCTACGTTTCGAAAAGTACACTCATCCGTGCGCCATCAGGAGTAACTTACCAATGTTGCCCGCACCAAAATGGACAGCCTTCTTTGTGCTGGAAGCCATCTTCAAAACAAAAAGTTGTATGGATTAGGCTGCTTGGGCAATCAAAACTGATCAAGTCACCTCGAAAGAAGGATCAACTACACTGAACGACAGCGAACAGTCTAGTGAACAAAGAAAAAGTTTAGTGAGAAGATGAGCGATTGAGACGACCACAGTGAACTTTGAGATGTATAGATCAGAATACCAATTGTTTGAGTGAAGAAAGTGGGAAAGTGTAAAGCTGGGCACGAGAGAGAGGGACTAAGCAGAATATATACAAAGTCAAGAGCTACCTGACTGGTGTCCTTGGAAAAGTCCAAAGTTTGTCATGACGGCACGGCTCCTGCATAGTGGACGAAGGCAGGTGGCATGGAGGCATTCTGGTCGGTGGGGGCAGCAAGCCAAAAGGCCAAGGGCGTATCGTCAGATGGTATTAGGGAAGGAGCGATCACAAGGAGAGGGGCAATGATGACGTGTAAGTTGTTGTTGCATGCATGTGCCACCATGTCCTGGCAGTCGGTGCAGCCGCGGCCTGCGAGGTGACTAGCGGAACTGCAGCTGCCGCCCCGGCCTTCATTTTGTTGCCGAGCAGAGCAATCGCTCCGGCGCTTTCACTTTTGACAACTCGCAGGTGCGAACCATTATTAGGAGGTACGACGGGCCAGGGAAGCGGGGTGCATGCGCACGATCGGTGGGCTGGGTGGGGAATGCACATCGTGAAGTCGAGAACATTGAACTCAGAAGGCAGGAGCTACGCTCGAGTGTTGTGAAACGAGAGCTTTATCGTGCCATTTCTCTTGTCCACCTGATATGGTGCGTCGGCCAGTAAGCTTCGTGGTCAGGTAATTAACAGTCTCATGCAGCGTGCTCAGCCCGTGCTCAGGAACGATATCAACAGGAACGGCCACCGGCCACGACTTCGTCATGATCGTGAGTGAAGAAGACGGGAAGACTCAAGAGTCAAGAGTCAAGACCAGGCTAGCCTCCTTCGGCGCTGTGCGGTCGATAGCGCCGACGCTACATATCATTCACGAATCACCCCCCTTCACGGCCGAGCTTTTCTTTCCTCTGGGAACAGTCAACAACTTACAAGAGCCAAGGTCTGCAGTTAGCAATTAGCGGCAGCTACCGACGATGAGCTTCACCTTTTAGTTGTTGCCAGCGCGGATGCATACGGTACTTGCGGCCACTTCATTGTGCATCCCCTGGCTTGACGTTGTGTATCACAATCGCATTGGGCACTGACCCAGAAGCAGCGAACGACTGAGGGAAGTAAACACGGCAAGAGTCTCACCATCTCGACCATTTTTCCTTTGCCCTTTACCTTCCGATTCGGATAAAGGCTTATACACTGATTGAACAGGGGGCGCCATGGCATAACGACATCTGCCTGCCGTCGAATCTAGGCCCTTGTCCCTCTCTGTCTGCGGTGCTTCCAACATAATTGTTCCCCAAGGCAAGCAATACGAGCTCCTAATAAAGTGCGAGCCGATGCGTGATGCTGTCGAGGTGGTACGGTTGTGACATGAAACAAGGCACGTTTGCCTTGCGACGTTGTTCAACCGCGGACATCTCATCATCACTGGCGGCATCGTTCGGTGAAGTGATTGCCATTGTACCTATGACAGTGGACATACGTATGCTACACGTACAGTTCTTGAGCAAGCCAAGTGACCACGACATCAACTACATAATTACATATTCAAATCCAGTAATGACAGGAGCCAGACAAAACCACTTTTCAGTAACCAAACACAGAGAGAATTGTCATGAAGCTACCTCGTGGTCATTCTGGCCCCGTTTCGAATTACAGTATAATAATAGTAATCAGGTACTTAGGCACACTGCGCAGCGCAACTTCGCAAGTGATGCCAGTGAGGTCAAAGAACTGGGCAAGGTGAATGCCTGAAGGTGGACCGTGGGGGGAGCCGTTTTACAAGGGGCTCGCATGCATGTATGATGTGGGCCGTTGGGGTCTACCGTCTTCGAAGATGCGAGAAGGAGGGGATTGTAATCTGCAACGGCACGGGGCGGATGATGACGCAAGTGGCCACAATGGAGGTTCGCTTGGCTGGACTTCCTTCGACGGCCATCACCATCTCGGGTTGTCAAGAACGAGCCAAATGGGCAAGACCGAGAAACAAGCCGTAAAAGAACACATCAGTTGCCTTCATTGGAACGGATGCAAATGACTCCAGCACTATACAATGCCAATCAGAGCCAAGTTTTTTTCCCTGCGTATTCGCGAGGAACTATCCGTTGTTTTGAAAGGCTGCAGTGGACGGATCGGTTAGGCGCATGTGCATTGACAAGGAGAAAGGGAGCCCAGCCGCTCTGGGTTCTGGATAGTCTGAGGTCTCACACACGATACGTAAATACGTTCGCATCTCACGACCTATGATACCTATGCAATTACATACATTACATCTACCGATGTGTACTCCGTACAGTTCTGCTGAGTTCTCGTGAGTCGTCATCATCTCGCCGGTGGATCCCTGAGCCTCTGACGCCTGCATTACCCCGGACGACCGGCCGTTCACGGTTCGTGACAGCTGCAAAGTGCACGCCCCTGACCCGTCACCCCAGTCAACAAACCCCATCATCTCAGATCTGGCATCACTGATCAGTGGTCAGTGGTCACGCACCCACGTGCACCTGCGCTAATTTCCCGCGGGCTCAGGAGTCCGTTGGGCCGTTCCACGATTGCCATGCCGCAGCAGCCGCCGACTTTGCGACTTGCAATTTGACTACATGTGTACGTAGAGATTAAGATCGTCTGTGCGGATTATGTACATACAACGATCAACATACCCATATGCCATATGACCGGGTTCCAAGCCCGAGTCTCTGGGTCTGCCATGCCCCGTCCATGCATGCTGTCTTCCGTGCGCTTTAACATTATCCGGGGCCCCGGAGTTTGTGGACTGGGGAAGCTGCAAACGCTTTGGCAGCGCCTTGGAAGTTGAGACATTTGGTTCGAAACATGATCTGGGGTATGTTACATGTATGGACAGGACAGTATGTACATACATACTTCGAACAAGCCAAGCCACGGCTTGCCCCGACTTTGTCCGTCAGAGGCGTCTTTGTTTCCCCGTTTAGTCCCGCAGCAAGCTCTTTATGAAGCGTGTCGCCCTTCAATATACGTACACCCCCATGAGGCATTCCATGACTTGTCTGTATGTTACGTTTTGGTGTGGCCCAGTATCTGGTTTGACGGCCGTTTTGTCCCCAGCTCCTGCCGTACCTTTTTCTCAAATCCACGCCCTTGCAAACGCACAGGCTATATAAAATAACGCGCGTTTAGACTTGAGCCTACACACAAATATACTCATATAGGGTACTGTAACGTGGTAAAACGCGTTTTTCACTGTCTGTACTACTTAATCATCACTCCTCTTCGTAGCACCTTATGCCCTCATAAATATGCGAGAGAGAACAAGCTTTTACATCTTGGAATACTTCTTGAACGCTCCAATCAGGCCACCGGTAGAAGGGTCGTGCCCTTCACCACTGCCAGACTCATCCAATTCCTTAAGGATCTTCTTGGCGAGGACCTTGCCCAGCTCGACGCCCCATTGGTCGAAACTGTTGATGTCCCAAATGGCACCTTCGGTGAAAGTCAGGTGCTCGTAGTATACAATCAGTGCTCCGAGCTCGGCAGGGCCAATAGACCCCCCTACAAGAATGGACGTGGTAGGGCGATTCCCGAGGAAGCGCTTGTGAGGCACGAGTTCCTTGGCAGTTCCCTCAGTCTTGACCTCCTCGTCCGTCTTTCCTACCATGAGAGCTTCGGCTTGGGCAAAGAAGTTCGAGGCCAGCATCTTCTGGTGCAAGTTATCACTGATGGGGTTGTGTGACTTGGCAGCAAGGATGAAGTCGGTCGGGATCAGCTTGGTGCCCTGATGGACAAGCTGGAAAAATGAGTGCTGAGCGTTGGTGCAAGGCTCGCCGAATAGGACAGGGCCTGAAAACAGTTAGCCATAATCGTTTGCGAGAGCCGAGTCATCAATGTGAAGACGTCTTTTACCTGTTGTGTATTTGACGGCAGTTCCGTCAGAAGCCACGGACTTTCCATTTGACTCCATCGAAAGCTGCTGCAGGTAGGCTGGGAATCGGTGGAGATATTGATCGAACCTGTGTACAGTTAGCACAAGTAGGCCGAGCCACTCGTATTAAAGCGGTTCTCATAAGATCTGTTGTCGACGCAAGAGGGAATACTTACGGAGCGACGAGATGCGTCTGCGAGTGGAAGAAGTCAGAGTACCAAACACTGAGGAGACCTCCCAAGATAGGAATGTTCTGCTTCAGCGGGGTCTCTCGGAAGTGCTTATCCATTGCATGAGCGCCGCTAAGGAACTTGTGGAAGTTGTCGAAACCAATGTACAGGGCAACGCTCAAGCCGATGGCGCTCCATACAGAATAGCGACCGCCAACCCAGCTCTCGAATCCAAACATGTTCTTGCTGTCAATGCCGAATTTCGTGACTTCTTCTTCGTTGGTAGATAGCGCAACAAAGTGTTTGGCAATATCGCCCTTATTATCTGTCTTGTTCAGGAACCACGACTTTGCTGTGTTGGCATTGGTGGTTGTCTCGGCGGTAGTAAAAGTCTTGGAAGCAATGAGAAAGAGGGTTGTTTCCGGGTCAGAGTGCTTCAACGCCTCGGCCATGTGCGTGCCATCAATGTTGGAGACGAAGTGTAGCGTCATGTCGTCAGCACCATAGTGTTTGAGGGCCTCGGTAACCATGACAGGGCCACTGTAGAAAAAAAATGGATCAGTATTCGTATAGCGGCCATGGAGAATATTCTCTTCTCGAATTTTCCCATGAAGTTCACAGTCCTACAAACAACTTACAGGTCGGAACCTCCAATGCCAACGTTGATAATGGTGGTCAACTTTTTACCAGTGAACCCCTTCCAATCACCACTTCGAACTTGCTCAGAGAATTCCTTCATGTGGTTGAGAACATCCTTCACACCACCAGCAGTGTTCATGACATCCACACCATTGACCTTCATGTCCCACCCGCTGACATTGCGAAGGGCGGTGTGATAAACGGCTCGTTTCTCGGTGAAGTTGATCTCCTCGCCGGCAAACATGGCATCACGCTTTTTCTCCACGCCAGCCTGTTCAGCCAGCTTGACGAGCAGATCCAGGGTTTCATCGGTCAGGAAATTCTTGCTGAAGTCGAACAAGATATCGGCCGAAACACCTGACGATTGAAAGGTGCGAGAAAATCGCGAGAATCTCTCGGGATCCGACGCAAAAGCCTCCTTGAGGGCGAAGTTCTGGCCGACACTGTCGCGGTGGGCTTCGAGCTCTGCCCAGACTGGCAGGGTGTTGGCGGGGGCCATGGCTAAGTCTTTGCAGGTGATGCGGTGAAGGACACAAAGCTGTGGAGTTCTAAAGCCTTTCAGAGGGATATCGTCAGCACGTCGTCGAGAACAGATCGGTGAAAGACGGGTGGAACGAGGTGCCAGATCAAGATTGTAGACATTTGGCAAGGCAACCCTTGTTACGGGTGACGTACAGGGATCAAATGAAGAGGCAAGTGCCACAGCTGGAAGCAATTTCCGTGAAAGATTTGGTTGCTGCGGCGAGGAAGTTTGGAAATGAAAGCTCAAGCAATGCTCTTTCCAACGTCAGGAGCTTCTAAGTAGCAGGCAATACGTCAAGGCGGGGGGAGGGGGTTTTGAAGTGAATTGCCAAACCCCACCCAATTGAAGCTCACGAACTGCCCGACCTGCAGGAAGCTTTGGTGGAGCTTGCGGAGTATCATTGTCGAAGGATTGGACCCACCACTACGAATTCCGAGCCGCTGATGACACTGATGATGACACCACCTAACGTCTGGCAAATGGCCAGTGGCGTGTTGCAACCTGCAACTTGCAAACGACAGGCATCTCAAGTGGCGCAACTGAAGGCGTGTTTAGGCAGGCAGGTTCACCAGCGGCAACGAAGCATGTATGTAGATATGCAAGGTACATTTATTTGACCTAGGTACGGAATTCAATTCCTTGTCTCTCTTGTACGTTTCTCTACCTTCCCATGTACCTTAGAAAAGTCTTGATCATGGTCTTTATCAACCCTTCATCGGGCAAAAGCAGGAACAACAATATGATGGAAACGAATGCATGGGTAACATGCCATGCGAACAGCAAAAGATATTGATCAAGGTATTGTCACCATCACAGACCCAATTCTTGCTCTAAAAAACAGACGTATGCCAACGTTGCCTGCCAAACTCCGAATGCATGTCTGCTAAAAACCTTGTTCTCAAATGGCTGTCTGCAAACAATATATCCTCGAAACCCTTTCCAGATCGGTCAAATGCCAAATGATAGGAGAAAGGGATAGAACCTTATGTTGACCGCGCTCTATATATTTCCACGCTGTGCGTGACAATCATCCACGTACTTATCGCCGATCTTGTATGCTTCCAACAAAAGATGGATCGGTGACGCTACCGCCAGCGTCACCAAGTCCAGCAATCGGGCGATTGTAGCTAAAACCTTGGAACTGGTCCTGTAATGTTTGGGAAAGCAAAGGTCCTTCGACAAGAGAGTCCTGGGGCGCTTCGTCGGTGAAGCCTACATCGAAATTCTTGGTATCCAATGCATCGACCTAGAAAGCAGCGATGTCAGTCCACTGGCATAAAAACTTTTTTGAAGGTGTAGGAGGCTCTCGGAGTATAAGCATACCACACTAGGTTTAAATGTCGGCTCATATTTGCGCTGTAGCAGCTTGCGCCAATCAATGGCATGGAAGAAGGGATGAGCCTTGATCTCGGCCGAGCCGTTGGCACCAAGGCGCTCCTCTGGGTCGCGGTTCAAAAGCTTGGTGAGTAAGTCCTTCGCAGCAGGTGGGACCACGTCGGAGAAATGGAGCGGCTCCGAGAGGATTTTGCGGTACATGTCGTTCGTGTTCTCATCATAGAATGGTGGCAAGCCTGTCAGCATTTCATACAACAAGACGCCAAGCGTCCACCAGTCCACAGTCTTATTGTATCCCTTGCCCATGAGAAGCTCTGGAGCCAAATATTCAGGAGTGCCACAGAACGTATTAGTTCGATCTTCATCCTTCATATCCAGCTTACAAAGACCAAAGTCACACAAGGCGATATGGCCTTGGTAGTCGAGCAAGATGTTCTCTGGCTTCAAGTCGCGATAGATAACACTGAATCCATGCAAGCATTCCAATGCACACAACAGCTCGGCCGTGTAGAATCTAGCCCTGTTCACGTCAAACCGGTGTTCTTTCTGCAAATGGTGGAACAGTTCTCCTCCATTGACAAAGGCAAGGACAAAATAAAGCTTCTCAGGAGACTGAAAGCTGAATTTGAGGGGTACAATGAAAGGGTTGTTGATCTGCGCCAGCACAGACCGTTCAGCTAGTGTATGGGCCACCTCGGATCGAGAGATGATGTGAGCCTTTCGAATGGTCTTGAGAGCGTAGATCCGGTTGGTGTCTTTCTTCCGAACTTGCATGACCTTGCCAAAACTGCCCTTGCCAACAACCTTGAGTAACTCAAAGTCTTCAATCTTCAGCTTGCCGGCACGAGTTTCGACATACTCCACGCCGACCTTTATCTTGCCGCTTCCAAACTGAATATCAACCCACTCAACTCCATTGTGACCATCGGATTTCGGTCGTTGGGCCTGTTCGGCGGAGGCCTTCTCTCTGTCCTTCTTACTGGCTTTGGGATCCTCAACAAGAGTCTGTCTCTCCTCGAATCGTGGATTGATCCTAGCCACACCCAAAAATATATCTTGGCTACGGCCAGATCCGGGAGACGCATTGGGGTTCCGCAAGTAAAGATGGATCACGAGTTCGGTAACTCTTGATACATCGAACTTATACTGGGTGTTGCCGCCCGCCCAGAGAGGGTTCTCTGGGTTTCCGTCTACCGAATTGACGAAAACTTGAACTTTGTCGAAGTCCAGGAGAGCATACGGCATATACTTGCCCGAAATTCGGCCGTGGTTGGTAGGAATGCCACCAAATCCTCCTTCTGACGAATGCGGTCGTCCAGACCCATTGACATACGATCCAACACCACGTTGTGAAGACGACGGCCGCGCCGATCCAGCTACACTAGACGCTGCGTTGCTTGAGGACAGTGAGCCCTGATGCTGTGAGGTAAAGATATTGCGATGTGATTCGGGCAGCGAGAAACCCTGGCCTTCGTGGAGTGTTACGACTAAAATGCCAGGCTTTGGAGGCGTTACGACGGGAACCTGAGATAAGGCTTCTGAAGCAGCTAGTGTCAAATAAGTTCTGTCAGTTAAGATAGAACAATATTGTGTTGATAGCACCGGTTGTAGTCGTGCGCTTACCAATGGCGCTCTCAGTCGTTGGCGTCACAGCACCTGACGGATGGGCTATCTTCTCATCCTTTTCCGTTATCGTCGATGTGGAAGGTGATCGAGAGAAGGCGCTTAGAGGCCCAAGATGGGTCTCCTTGAGTTCTGATGGTGATTCAATGACGAGTTAGCTTTTGGTGCAAGAGGGTCGCTGCACAGGTGCCCCTCTCCGACCAGATAAGCAGTGCAGTGGGAGCGATGACAAGAGAGCGATTCGAGAAACTATGAAGTGCAACGAACTCTTTGTAAGCTTCCAAGACATAACGCTCATCTGGATGTTTGTAGTTCGACGTTGAAATAGATGTAGTCCAATGGTCGAGAATCGTCCGGGTAGAGGTGTTGACGAGGAGGTAATGAGGTACCTAGGTACGTAGGAAGAGTAGCGGATGGAAGGCGATAGTCTTTGCAATGCCTCAGCGACTGGAGCCGAGTCCAAATTGGAACTCTCAATCACTTTTAGGAAGCAGACTGTGGCCAGATGCTTGCACTTGAGGCGAGTTGATAATAGAGAGATATCTGGGCGGCGCCTTAAGATGCAAGATGGTGTCAGGAAACGCTGCGCACGAGTTGGATTGACTTGGGGGTTCGTTCTGCAGGTCGATTTCCCACAACCCCGCAGACCCGCAGAGACACGTCGGTCCTGAGGAGTCAGGACAGTGCTGACCCGCACGGAGAGCAGAGCCAAGTATGCTCAGCGGCGCCGACAAGAGTGAGTGCAGATGAATTAGCGCGCTCGGACGGGTCGATGCGTGGACGAACTAGAACCATGGAACAATCCGTAGGAGAGGGAGCATTGCCAAGCAGGGCTGCAGGAGCTCCAGAAAAGGGGGAAGCAGCGTGCGACAGGATCGAGTGGATACATACAGAGACATTACTAAGTCGCTATGTATTTAAGAAGATTTATGTACATACGGAATATGAAGGGGAGGTTCTTCAACAACTCCTAGTCGGGGACCCCCTTTATTATTATCAACTTCCCGTCGTGAGACACCGGCGATGTTGGAAACGACGACAAAGCGTGGGCGGAGCAGCGGCTTAGCCGCACAGTGCGATGTCTCCCTTAGCCTGTGCGGCCTGATGCGTTGGCCGACCCTTCAGGGGCCGCAGCATTGGACCTGGCCCTACGCTATAGTGCGAAGGCGGTGCCGAAGTACGGTACATACACGGAGTACATACATACCTGTAGTTGCCTTATTATATGCTTTGGCTAAATTCCCAAAAATACATAGCACAACAGCGCGGCAATCCAACAATCTCGTTTCAATTTGATGTGGCCAAAGAGTCAAAATCGCAACTTCAGACACATAAAACCGTTACTTATCGTCAAAATATCAGGATCGACCTTTTTTCCCGTGCTTACGAGAGCCTTGTGACCTATGCTGCTCCCCATAATCATTTGCCACCAGCAACGGGTCTCGCAGAGCCCGAAGTACCTAGGTAATTAATCAAAGATGATCAGGCATTTCCTGCCACTCCTATTTTCTGGCGGAATTGGCTAGGTAGCAAAGCCTCGGTGCCCTGACGAGCTGGCTCCTCTGATTCCTGAATACGCATGTACTAGAACCCAAAAGCGACTGCTCAAAACGCACCATGTACAGAGTAGGTACGTGAGCTGCTGTTCGTTGTTGAAGGTTGGGCACATACAAATTCGAGGCGCGTCATACGACGATCCCACAACGGGGGAGGCCAGGCGGCAAGAAAATTGGGCACAGTTGGTAGTAGTTTCGACGGCTGTAAGTCATTTGGGAGAAGACTGTATTTATGGCACTGTTAGAATACCTACCAACTTTGTCTAATTTGAAGCTGATAAACAAGCAATCGACATATCGTGGTCACGACTCACAAGTTACTCACATCCAGCTGGGCCTCCCAAACGTTGTGACCTGAAATGTAAGGCTGCACGTAGCTCCCAAAGTCCCAGTTTTAATGGCTGGTGCATCCGTTGCCAGCCTGGCCATTGGCACTAACCGCCGAATGAGGCCTGGGCTTGTCACGGCTGACGGGCCAGATACTCCGTACTTTGGACACATTTTCGACAAACCTCATTCACGACGCCTCGGAATCGAGCTTGCGCGCAACTTGGAGAGTAGGCCCGCATACTGGAAATTCGTCGCCAATTTCGGTGTCAAAGTACAACCTGGGTATTCCGTGTATTCTCCGGTTCAACCGTGTCCATAATCGACTGCTCTCGCTAAATGGTGTTGGTCCGGCGACAACGACAACCTATCCCTTGTTGCCCACCTACCAACGGTCACGCAGCTTCTACTACTTCGTCATTCCGTGCTTTATAAGGATAATTGAGATTCTATCGTCATCATGAAGCTGGACGTCAAGGTTAGTCACGAGAATCCTCCATTATTGGACCGACACTATCGACAATGTGTTGTCCTCGCGCCCTGAGCAGTTGGACCCAGCTGCCTATCTCGATCACAGATGCAGCTCCTCTCAGTGCTCGTCGTACATGATGGCTAACTAGCGGCTGCACCATTCAGCGTCAGCTGTACGCTCGCAGCGATCGAGTAAAAGGGATCGACTTCCATCCCCAGGAGCCTTGGATTCTTACTACACTTTATAGCGGTAACCGCCCTCCCCTCCTTCTTCCAATGCGCTATGTCAAGCTTGTCGCAAATACTCATCATGCGCTTGCGTCTTAGGTCAAGTCTATATCTGGTCCTACGAAACTCAACAAACCGTCAAGACGTTCGAGCTCACAGAGGTTCCCGTCCGAGCCGGTCGCTTCGTCGCACGTAAAAACTGGATTGTTTGTGGCTCCGATGACTTCCAAATACGAGTATACAACTACAACACCTCGGAGAAGGTTGCACAATTCGAAGCTCATCCCGACTACATCCGAGCTATTGCTGTCCATCCTACGCTGCCTTTCATCTTGACCGCATCTGATGATATGACGATCAAGTTATGGGACTGGGAGAAAGGTTGGAAGTGCGTCCAAGTCTTCGAGGGCCATAGCCACTATGTCATGGGCATTGCCATCAACCCGAAGGACACGAATACGTTCGCTTCTGCATGTCTCGATCGTACGGTCAAGATTTGGAGTCTGGGCTCATCTACAGCCAACTTCACTCTCGAGGCTCATGAAACGAAAGGAGTAAACCACGTCGATTACTACCCTCACTCCGACAAGCCTTATCTTCTCACGACCTCCGATGATCGGACTGTCAAGGTCTGGGACTACACAACTAAGTCTTTGATCGCAACTTTGGAGGGCCACACCAACAACGTATCCTTCGCTTGCTACCACCCCGAGCTTCCCGTCATCGTTTCAGGCTCTGAAGATGGCACTATTCGCATCTGGCACGCAAATACCTATCGATTTGAGCAGTCCTTGAATTACAGCCTCGAGCGCGCATGGTGCGTCTCGTATCAAAAAGGAAAACAGGGTATCGCGGTGGGTTTTGATGATGGCGCTGTCGTGGTCAAGCTGGGAAGAGAGGAGCCCGCTGTGTCCATGGACGCGTCTGGCAAATTAATTTGGGCGAGGCACAATGAGGTCGTATCTTCCATCATAAAGGGAGACACCTCGCTCAAAGATAATGAACCAATTTCTCTTCCAACGAAGGACCTGGGAACCTGCGAAGTGTACCCACAGACTTTGATTCACTCACCCAATGGTCGCTTTGTCGCAGTCTGTGGAGACGGCGAGTATATCATCTACACAGCTCTGGCCTGGCGCAACAAAGCCTTTGGTTCTGCTTTGGACTTTGTCTGGGGCTCTAAAGAAAATAGCAATGATTTCGCCATTCGGGAATCAGCCATGAGCGTCAAGATATACAAGAACTTTGTCGAAAAGAGTGGCGGTCTCGATGTTGGCTTCCAGGCTGATGGCCTTACAGGTGGAATCCTGCTCGGTGTTACAGGACAAGGCGGCATTTCGTTCTTTGATTGGGCTACTGGTGGCCTGGTCCGAAGAATTGAGGTTGAGCCTAAGCAAGTGTACTGGTCCGAAAGCGGAGAATTAGTGGCTATCGCGTGCGAGGATAGCTGTTATGTCTTACGGTTTTCTCGTGAGAATTTCATTGAGGCTAGCCAGTCTGGACAAGTCGAGGAAGATGGTGTTGAGTCTGCGTTCGAAGTGATTACCGACATCAGTGAGAGGTCAGTCAACGACACTTGTCGTACTTTCTGTGCGTGCTGGAAGGGTGTATTTAATTGTGCTAACAAACGTTACAGCGTTCGAACTGGTGAATGGGTCGGTGATTGCTTCCTCTACACCAACAACTCGAATCGATTGAACTACCTAGTCGGAGACCAAACCTACACGGTATCCCATTTTGACAAGCCTATGTACATTCTGGGCTACATCCAACGAGACTCGAAGATATACTTGGCCGACAAGGACGTCAATGTCACTTCCTTTGGACTCTCGCTTCCTGTTCTAGAGTACCAAACATTGGTCCTTCGTGAGGATATGGAGACTGCAGCAGAATTGCTCTCCACCATTCCCTCCGACCAACTCAACAAGATCGCCAGATTTCTAGAGGGTCAAGGCCACAAAGAACTGGCTCTGGATGTTGCTACCGATCCCGAACACAAATTTGATCTCGCGCTATCTCTGAACCAACTAGACACAGCACTGGAACTAGCTCGAGCCGCAGATGTTGAGCACAAGTGGAAAACAGTAGGTGACTCGGCCTTGGCAGCCTGGAATGTAGTCTTGGCGGCCGAATGCTTTACTCACGCCAAGGACCTTGGCTCATTACTCCTGTTACACTCCTCGACCGGGGACAGAGATGGGTTGAGGGCTCTTGCAAAGCAAGCGGAGGAAGCAAACGCCCACAATATCGCGTTTTCAAGCTTGTGGCTTCTTGGCGATATCGACAACTGTGCCGAGATTTTGAAGAAGACCGGGCGATTGGCTGAAGCTGTATTATTTTCACAAACGTACAAGCCTAGCTTGACAGCGTCGCTTGTACAAGACTGGAAGAAGGATCTGGAAAAGTCGAAAAAGGGCCGAGCAGCAAAGCTGATTGGAGTTCCTGGCGAAGATGAAGACTTGTTTCCTGAGTGGGATGCATGGCTGGAGGCCGAACGGGAGGGGGGTTTGGTTGACACGGTAGTCGAGACGAACGGTGGTGATGAAGTCGCTGCTGAGAACGACGAAGTGCAGGAAGCGGAAGAGGAAGCGGAAGAGGAAACGAAAGAGGAAGAGGTAGAGGCGGGGGAAGAGGCAGAAGAAGAGGTCGAGGGTGAGGCCGAGGAAGAAGCTGAGGATTAGGATACAACATGGAAAGAAAAGACCAGGGTAGGCGAAATGATGGGACGAATTTGAGTTCTTTTTATTATGCTACGGCAGAACCCCTCTCGAACGCACGCGTTGCGGGTGGTCACGGAATTGGTAAAACTTCGTATAATTGATCGAGAGATGAAACATCTGCAAGGCTTGATCGATGAATTTGACACTTGACCAGTGTTTGTGAGGCGTATCTTCAAAAAGACTTTTGACATGTGCTTGCATATGCAAGTCTGATCAAGGTCAACAAGTGAGAGCTCGCATTATGGCGAACGTACTGAAAAGCGATAACTGAACTCTTCCTTGGGTCGTCGTTGGATACCTATAAGTAATGTAAGTGAACCTACGTAGGTACATATGTAGTTGTTGTCGCAGACTCGAGTCTCGCGGCCTTCTTCTAACTATCGATAAGCCAAGCCCGTACGAAATACATACCTATGTTTCGCCGCGATGCCTTTACGAGCAGAGCTTGGAACTGTTCGCATCAATGCTACGGTGAATCAGGCTCCCGATTTCTCCGGTTCTTCGACAACGACATATATATGTACCAACCTTTTAAGTTCCTTACCCTATCTACCGAAGCCATGCTGAGCCAAATATGTCGGTGGGGTAATGGCGTCATGTGCGACTTGAGGCAAAAGACAGCACGCGAACGCGCAAATTCTGGAGTAATAAACGTCGCATAAATCGCTGCAGACAATCCAGAAACACGGAAATAGCTCCAGTGCGCGACGGTCTCTTCTTCCCATTATATAGTAAGGATGAAATCGGATAGAAGACCGTTGAACCGGTGCAGTTAACATTGGCTTGCAACCCTTTCGTTGTTTGCAGCAAATGACATGCGGTGGCACCTGTTGACGACTGGTCATTTACTGACCGCCAACTGTCAATCCGAATAGGGCAAGTCAGTGACACAGATGTGCATCTGGTTTGTACGTGGATGGCCACATATAAAACGTCCCGTCGCCAGTTCTTTTCGAACCTGATGCGCTCATGATACAACTTTCCCCTCAAAACGCGCGCCATCATGTCCGCGTCCGAGAGCGACAGCGATAGTGACGAAGGTCTCGAAAAGTACCGGCTGATAGGTGATGGCGATCCCAGGCCGCGTGAGAGGGTCCCAAATGCCGAAGACATTGCATTCGCAAGTTGGGTGGCGAATCAAAAACACGAGAAACCGTTGTATCCAAACGAATCTCAAGCAGATGCAAGGTCGTTGGCATTGACCGAATTTGACAACTCCGACAAAACCAAGCCCATCATCAATTCGCCGCGACAATATCAGTTGGACCTCTTTGAACGAGCGAAGGAGAGTAATACAATCGTGGTACTTGACACAGGTTAGTGCAATTCATCACGCCTGCGTCTTCCGACTTCATGATCGGCAACTTATTTATACCAGGGTCCGGGAAGACACTGATAGCCGCGCTTTTG
Source organism: Claviceps aff. humidiphila group G2b (assembly GCA_018360325.1). Classification (NCBI taxonomy): domain Eukaryota; kingdom Fungi; phylum Ascomycota; class Sordariomycetes; order Hypocreales; family Clavicipitaceae; genus Claviceps; species Claviceps aff. humidiphila group G2b. The sequence continues at coordinate 99,433 of SRQG01000014.1, forward strand.
CTTCGACATATCCTCGACGGAGAGTTGCAAAGAAGAGCCGATGGACTCCCGCATAAAGCTGCCTTCTTTCTTGTAGACAAGGTTGTTCTCTGCATCCAACAGTACAACGTTCTCTCGGCAAATTTAAGTTGCCCAGTTGGAAAAGCCTACGGCAAAACCGTAAGTAGGTTGAAAACCAAAGAAGACTGGGATGGGCAAATTCGAGAGAACATGACTATTGTGTGCACCGCCCAAATCCTACTTGACCTGCTTAGCAACGGCCTTGTTTCCATGCAGCAGATAAACCTTCTCATTTTTGATGAAGCCCATCACACGAAGAAGAGCCACCCTTACGCAAGGATTGTCAGAGATCATTATTCGAGAATGAAGACAGACCGCCCTCGTATCTTAGGCATGACAGCCTCGCCTCTAGATTCAAAAACTAAAGATCTGAAATTGGCTGCGCTCGAGTTGGAAGCCACTCTATGTAGCAAGATTGCCACAATTTCTGACGAGGCATTGGCAAGGGAGAGCCAAAAAAGACAACAGCTTGAGCGCGTTTCCTACTACGCACCAATTTTACAGCCAGAACAAGCCAAAACTGAGTTGTGGCGAAGTCTGTCCTCAATACTTGGTCTCACGACCGAATTCTCCAGCCATCTTGAGGCAACACAAGAGATAAGTTGTGTACTAGGCCCCTGGTGTGCGGACCAATACTGGAACATTCTATTTTCTCCCTCTAAAGTCTCACAAAAGCCAACTGTTTTGTACCAACTGGAACAGCTTGATCAATTCGATGAACGCTTACTCGAGCTTGAAGGCAATCATCGAATGCCACATGGACTCGAAGCAGACCACATGGTCACAGCAGTTACGAAAGCCAGCAGGATAACAATGGACTATATACAACAACGACAGAGTGCGAATGTCGACGCTGTGTGTTTTTCGAGCAAGTTACTCGCGTTGCGTGGAATCCTAAGTGAAGCCTTCTCTGAAAAGCAAACAAAAAGATGCATTGTGTTCGTTCAGAAGCGCTACATTGCCTTTATGCTTTCGGATGTTTTCGATCAGCCTGGAGTTCGAGTAGAAAAGATGCGCTGCGGCTATGTGGTAAGATGACAAAGACCTAAGTCAAATGTATCGATTGAATGCTGCTAATGTATATGGCTAGGTTGGGTCACAAAGCGTTTCATCGAGCATCGCCAATATGTCTGTTCGTGAACAGTTGCAAACTCTGTTCAGATTTCAAACAGGCGAAATAAATTGTTTGTTTGCGACACAAGTAGCGGAGGAAGGTATTGATGTACCAGATTGCGACCTTATCATCAGATTTGATCTCCATGAGTCCGCGATTCAGTACATTCAATCCAGGGGCAGAGCAAGACAGGCCAAGTCGACATACATCAACATGGTTGAGGAAGATAATCTGAAGCAGAAACGACAACTAATGGAAGCCTCCAGGGATGCGATCGCTTTACGTCGCTTTATATCTATCCTTTCTGCTGATCGAAAAGTTGCCGATGTTTCTCAATCTGTCGATGTCGAACTTCAAGCAACATCACAGAGAGTAGTTCACATCCCTGGGACGGGAGCTCAATTAAGCTATGACTCTAGTGTGCAAGTCCTTGCCAAATTTGTTTCTTCGCTGTCGAATAGCGTAGAAGACCGCCCTGAATATTTTGTCACACCAACATACACAGGCGGGCGATTTATCGCGACCGTTCTACTTCCAGACTCGAGCCCAGTGAAGGTCTACCGTGGTATGCCTCAGCGGAGCAAGATGCTGGCGCGCGGCTCGGCAGCATTAGTAGCATGTATTGACATGATCAAACGAAAATTTATCAATGAACATTTGCAACCAACCCTGAGCAAGCGATTGCCAGCGATGCGGAATGCTCGCTTGGCCCTCAGCTCCAACAAGCGCGTCGAGTACAACCTGAAGATCAGATCTGATAACTGGCTGACGACTGGAATACCAACAGAGTTATTTGCAGTTATCATTGCGATAGACGGCGCTGTCCTTCTCGGAAAACAAGGTAGATCCCTTTGCCTATTGACTCGTTTCAGGCCACCTCAAATGCCTCCCATGGATCTATTCGTAGACCGAGTCAAAAAGACAAGCGCTGCACTAATACAGTGTGGCACTGCTTTGAGAGTTAACGAGCACGAAGTAGCTGTCTTGGCCAGTTTCACTATGGCCATGTTTAAAGACGTTTTCAGCAAGGAGTATGACTGCACGGCAGATGCTCTTCCATACTTCATGGCGCCCTGCGTGCCGATGTACCATCCAACGTCGAATGAAGACTGTCAAGTTGACGCGCGACCGGTCATTGACTGGACACTACTTGAAGCCGTTCATGGCCCAGAAACTGACGCCGTCTTGGCTAAAAATGAACATGCAGGAGACTTCCAGAACAGATTCGTCGTTGACGCTTGGGACGGTTCTCGCAAGTTCTTCACGAAAAAGGTGAACACAACACTGATGCCATCCGATCTCGTGCCCGCCAGTGCCCCCAAACCAAAAAGTCGCAGTTATTATCGCGGAGAGCAGAATATTGCCGAGTACAGCACCAGTTTAACTTTCCAGGCAAGACGAAGGGCCAAGTGGAATCTAGAGCAGCCTGTGTACGACGCTGAGCTATTACCCATTCGGCGAAACTATCTTTGTCCGCCAAGAGGTGACGAAAATGAATCATGTAGAGACTGTTTCATAATCCTCGAGCCCCTGGTTGTTTCTCAAGTAAAGCCCCCAATTTCTGATATCCTTATCCTGCACAAGCGCGAATGCTAATACCATGCAGCTTCCCATCGACGTCGTCATCACCGCGCTGGCCCTCCCCGTAATCATGTACCGCATTGACTCCATGATGGTCTCGATCGATGCTTGCCGGTTTCTAGATCTCAATATTGATGCTTCACTTGCACTTGAGGCATTTACAAAAGATAACTCTCAGACAGAGGCACAGGATGAACAGAAAATTGACTTTCAGCCAGGTATGGGAAACAACTATGAACGTCTGGAGTATCTGGGCGATACATTCCTCAAAATGGCAACCACAATTGCTCTGTTCACGAAAATTCCGAACACATCCGAGTTTGAGTACCATGTCGAACGAATGCTGCTCGTCTGCAATCAGAACCTGTTCAATAACGCTGTGGACCGTAATCTCGAGATATACATTCGCTGCAAGGCCTTTGATCGGCGCACCTGGTATCCCGACCTGAAGCTGAAGAAGGGTAAACCGACCAAGGCAACTACAAGCCAAAATCTCGCCAACAAGTCCATTGCCGACGTCTGCGAAGCTATCATCGGCGCCGCATACATGTCTGAGCCGCGCGGCACAATGGACCTAGCCGTCAAGGCCGTGACCAAGATGGTACGAAGCAAGAACCACACAATGACTCAATTCAGTGACTACTATAAGGAATATGAGGTTCCCCCGTGGCAGAGTGCTGCACCTTCAGCCGCAGAAACCTTTGCTGCTGAGAGAACTCATGCCCGGATCGGCTACAAATTTAACTCCCCAAAACTCCTGCGGAGTGCGTTCAAGCACCCTTCCTACCCATACGAACCAGCCATACCTCATTACCAGTGCTTAGAGTTCCTCGGCGACGCGCTGCTCGACCTCGTAGCCGCAGACTATCTTTTTACCACATTCCCCACTGCCGATCCGCAGTGGTTGACGGAGCACAAAATGGCCATGGTTTCCAACCACTTTTTCGCCTGTCTCTGCGTCGATCTTGGCCTGCACAGAAATGTGCTTTCGACCAACTCCTCCATGCTTGGCCACATTGCTCAATTCGTGAGCCAGTTCGAGAAGGCGAAAATGGATGCCTCAACTAATCGACACGATGACGAGCCGAATCCGGCATTTTGGCTCAACCTGACGCAGCCCCCCAAGTCCCTCTCGGATGTATTGGAAGCTGTTGTCGGAGCCATGTTTGTCGACTCAAAATATAACTACCAGGCTGTGCAAGACTTCTTCGACAGGTGCATTCTTCCTTACTTTCGAGACATGTCGCGATATGACATGTATGCGGCGGGCAACGCCGTGACTGTCTTAACCAAGATCATGCAGGACGTTTTCACCTGTCGCTCGTGGAGGTTGTGCGTGGCCAACGTTCCCTGTAGCTCCGAGACAGGAGCCGCTGCTTTGACAGAGGAGAATGTTGTATGTGCGATGATGGTGCACGGAAGGGTCGTTGAAAGCCAAATCCGTGCGAATGGACGAGAGGCCAAGGTGGGTGTTGCGACGAACATATTGCAGCAAGTACAGAACGTGGACAAGGAGACATTTCGGAGGATGATGGGGTGCGACTGCGCGCAGTGAAGACTACATCGAAGGGACAGTGTGCTTCCTTTCTCAGGCCTTTTTCCCTTTGCGCATATTGAAACTGGTAGATGGAGAGAATATGCAAAGGTCAGGGGAAGGCAGCCAGAAGCGGGAGTTCATGGTTGGCGTTGCAGTCCTTAGTCGGGTGACATCGCAGCTTGGCCGAACATAGGATTCTCCAACCCTGCATGTGGTGCGTGTACTTATGTATGTACATGTGTTGTCGAATTCCGATGCGCCAGCGAATCCATGTCGTCTGTGTGAAAATTCCCCTACTCACTTCATTAGCATTGCTCTCGTATCTTCATCAAAGTCTTTCCCCGTGCTACATATGACTACATCAATAAAGCAAATGAACTATTGATGCCTTCTACTGGCCCCGAATAAACTGGACGATACGATGTGCGATTTACGCGTCGCGGATAGATCCTACATTGCGCTTCTGGTAATCCTGTAAAAAGAACAGCTCTTTTGTACATTCAAGCGATGGACCAATTCGCCGTGTCTCTTTTCGCCTAGCAATTAAACTTGAGTGCGCGTTGCATCCAGCCAAGAGAGTGAGGGTGGGTTATCAACTGGATTGAGGCCCGAGGGGCAGACCATCATTATCATACCTGATGGTGAGAACGGATCTAAAACGGAAACTACAGTAGTTCATCGCGCTGCGCATCTTCTCGCAGAAAGCAAAAGAGGGAGACATACAATAGACATGGTTTGTCGCTTGCAAGTTACGACTCTTGAAGATCATCAGAGCAAAGACGTTTGAAATGTCATGATAATCAGAAATGACTTATCTACTCTAAAAAGCACGGAGATATATCAAAATATTGGAAGTCTGACCTTGTCCTCCCAGTCCACGTTATGTTCCTCGCACTCAATTCGCCCCCGACACGTCCCGAAAATGCGATCCCAAAGCCGAGTTTGCTTGCCATAGTTAGAGCTCGTCTTCCACCCCTTCCGATGGTGTAAGTCGTGGTCTTCAATGATCAACTCAGCATCGAACAGTCTTAGCAACCAGTTGAACGGATTCGGAGGTGTGGCAATAACACGGAGGCCACTATGGCCCGCCAGTTCGGCGAAGACGACATACTGGTGGCAGATCCACCATTCATAAAAGCCCATTGGGAATCCCACGAACTTCATGGTGAAATACGTCAGGAGTGGGATTCCAGCAATATCGAAGAGCTCTTGCTCGACATCGGCATAGAGCGTCAGCAGCGGATTCGGGTGCTTGGTAAGATGGTGGGTGCGATGGAATTTCCATAGCCAAGGAACGTCGTGCATGAGCCGGTGATACCAGTAGAACCAGAAATCAAGGATGATGGCATAGCAGCCCGTCTCGAGAAATAGCCAGGGGGGGTTGATGGTCGAGGGCGTTTGCGAGGTGCTATAAGATAAGAAAATGGTGAAAATGGGCCGGAAGGTCGACGTGGCGATCAAAGACTTGATGACTCGAAAGACGCCCACATCGGGAACGCCATCACGCTCATGGACATCACCGTCCAGAAAGCCTATCTTGTGGCCTAGCTCTCGCAAAACGTTGAGCTCTCGAATGGCGTTGAGTTTGAAGGCAAGACTGTAGAGAAGAAGCGCTTGCCAGGTGGTGAGATTGTTGCCCGTGTACGTAACGTACAGATGGTGCAGAAGAATGGGAAAGGCGGCGTGCGTGAGGATGAAGCGATGTTGATAGAAGTCGCTCAAGTAAGGGACTCTATCCGACTTGGGATGTACGGGCACAGGTCTATCCAAATCGCTCGGATGAAGAGTCAAGATTTCGAAGAGCCAGTGAAAGACTGTCCACTCGGATCGATCCTTACTCCGCCAGGTGGACTTGATGGAATCCCTTGGATTTGGCGCGGTAGAGCTCATCGTAACTCTTATATCTGGACGGTTATATACGCAACCAGGATATCCATCGAGAGTTGGGGGTTGAAGGGGCTTTTGTAAGTTGGTAAAAAGGTGGGTGAAATTATAAATACTCCTGGATTCAAGAGCGCTTCCAGTTTCAAAACCTTAAAAGATACGCATACTTGTTATCGATGATCGTATTAGTGCGAAGGGAAACAAAGGTCAAACTCAACATGGCTCCAATTGCCAATGAGGTCAACTGCCCGTCTTGCCTCATCAGTTCAACGTTTTTTTTTACCGGTCATACCGGTAGGTATGAAGAGACGAAGGAAAAAAACTTATCGGCCTGCATGTGCGCACTGCGCCGTGGGGCCACGATGGACGTGGGTTTGCACCGGGCGTTTCCCATTTGTCGGCGATGTTTAAGATGGCCATGTTTCGTCTTAGCGACAATGATCGTTTCGTTACAAATTACCACAATGGGTAACCGCCTAACTAGCGTAAATTATTATTATTACCACAATGGGTAACTGGCGCCAATGCAGCTGAAGGTGGACAGGATACTCGGGGCAACAAGTGCCCATGTGGGTGAGGGGGAGAAGACGAGCGGCGGCCTTGAATCATGATGCTTGCTGCATCGACGAGGCGAATCGACGAACGCCACTTAGGCTCGCCACTATTGCCTGATTGGGAACTTCACCAACAATTCTATCCTTCGAATGGGGCCGAGGTCACGGACGACAAGCACAAGCACGGGCACGGGCACGGACCTATCTATCATGCGTGGTACAATTTTCACGTTGGCCAATCGGGGGTCCAGTTCTCCATGCACAAGGCTTTGCTTTTTCTTGGTCTGGTCTCGTCTTTGTCTTCGGGATCAGGGACCTCCAGCGCGTCTGGGCGATGAGGTAGCTTTGGCTTCAAGACGCGACACGATTCCGCCCACAGCTTCATCAGAAGTGTTTCAGAAAGTCGGCCTCGTGGCTGAGCGTGAAGAAAGCCGGTCAGTACCTATGTACATAGGTACACAGCAAGGGGTATCAAAGTTGACATACGTGTAGGTAAATATGTATGTACCTCCGTCCACACAATGCAGGTCGCCAAGCAGGGTTTCTCATCCGTTCATGTCAAATTGTACAAAATCACGAACTGAAGTAAAGCTCGTTTTCCGATAGCGTCATGTCGGCCAACGCCTTGCCAATGCCGAGTCTCCGCCGCCCCATTGCTGCGGGAGGCGCATCTTGTGGTTTGTCAAGGCCATGCAGTGCCCAAACAACAGCCACATGGCATGTTCGTCGATCAACGGGGAAGGTAGGGGCATCTTATTGAGGCAGCGCGCGACATGTGGACAGCAGATATGCAGGTTCCTGGACCGATGTGCGAGATTTCGAGCCTAGTTGATGCCCTCAAATTCACCCAGTCTTTCTACAAAGTCTACAGTGACGATTGACGTTGGAATGAGAGAAGGGGTCGTATTTCGAGAACAAAATCGGCCGAAATCTCCTCGCCTTTCATGGTTAATTGATAAGCCACCTCGCAGGCATAGACGGAGCCTGCCGACCAGCCACCAATGATGTATGGCCCATGTCGTGGATCTTGCGGATGGCACACATGAAGATGGAGGCCGTTCCTTGAATGGACAAGTCAAACGTCTTTGGTATCATGGCGAAGCGTGGCTCCAGCGCGTATAACCAACAACTGTTAGGTAATACGCTGAGTCTTGAGATGGCTATTCGAGTCTTACCGACGACCGTACCTGACCCATCGGTAGACGGTAGTCATGAAGGAACGAGTCTCGCGGGAGCGCGAGTCGCCCTGAATCATGACCGTCCGGGATATGTCTTTCTCGATCTTTTCTGTCGACTCAAACTTCGCATCTCCGGCTGAGCCGTGAAAGCAGTGACTAATGGGGGCGAAGCTCTTGACATAATCTCCGGCGGCGACTCCTCGACGATGTTTTGCTCCGGCGATCCATTCAGTGGTTCTTGCGCAGCTGCTACCGTCAGATTGTCAGAGAAGAAGACAGCCGCCAACTCCATATCTGTCTCCTGTTGCCAGTTGGAAGGAAGTCGTGATTCGGATACTCGTCGTGGAGTCCATACCGAGGGACTCGAACTTGGTCCAAGGCTTGAGATCCTCGGCCTGAGGGTCAAGAGCATCCGAGACAAGGCGAAGCAAGTGTGTACTTGATGGTACAGACTTCTCTGGTGGTGAACACTTGCTGTCTATCTGCTTGGCTGTCCGTCCGATGCGAGGGTTTTGTTCGACCCACGCTGTCTTGACTCTTGCTATACCTGCCACTTTTTTCCTCCACAGTAGCATTTTGGCTATGTATTTCTCGGCGAACATGATCTAGATTGCAGAAGTTGGCAAGAAAGGCAGCGGGCAATCCACCTCCGTGGTCCGTGGATTTCGGAAGTCAGCAAATATTGAGATGCTCATCCGAGAGTCGAGACCAATGTCAGCAAAATTTGTGCTCGTGGCCTGTTCAACTCGATGACACTGTTGCCACTCCACTTGGCGATTATATCTAGAAATTCGGCGCAGAGATCAACCGCATCCGAAATGGAGGACGGAGGTGTCGAGGACGATTCTGACGTGGGGGTGGAAATAGTGCTCGGTGATGTCGCATCACCCTTAGGCCATGATGTTCTTGAGCCGGCGCCCCGACCTTCCTCTGGCGGCTGTGCCCGCGTCGATCCCGTCAATAAGACCAAAAAAACCTTGGTCTAGCTTCTTGAAGCGTACGTCGGTGCAAATCGCTACGATTCTGCTTTGACTGTTTGCCAACTACACATCGCCTAGACTGATGCCTGATTGGAGATCTTGCTCCCGAATGGTGGCGTAAGTGAGGGATGGACTGTACTTACTAATTGGTAAGGTCACCGAGGAATCAGGATGCGAAGCGACCCAATGTGGTTTGCACTGTAGACCTCAAGCTTGGACAGAACAAAGCCGGCCACGTGGATGAGGGCATCGATGGTACAGGGACTCGGGAGTCAGGGACTGCAGGTGTAAGAGCCCAGGTCCGTGATCGAGGTCTGCTGCTTGATGCCAGTTGATGATGAAGGCGGCATCGTGAAAGTTCGAAGCCACTGTGGCTTCCTCTGCAGCGTGGATTGGGCTAGAGGAGTCGACACTTTCGGAAAAGATCTTGTAAATTAACGCTTTGTCTGTCCGGGACTCCGGCGTCATGTGGATATGTTGTGGACGCAGAGATACAAGCTCGCCACTCTGACCTTTATACCAAGGGCCGCATGCTCGACCATTTCCCGGGGGAAAGGCATTGGGCAAGCTGCTTGACTTATTTCGCCACGCAGGAACCGTGGTCTGTGTGCCCTTAAGAATCTTTCATTTCAGTAAGGAAACCCACAGACACACTCCTGGGTGACTGATCAAGGACAAAATCGGCGACGTGCAGCGGCGGTTCGACATCCTCGCGCAAGACCAACGGAGAACACGAAAAGCGCCGCCGTGTAAGCCATGTACCTAAAGATACTGGCCAGATAAATCGCCACGTCATCGACTACATGACCACCAATGGCCTTTGTCCCTTTGTGAGGTCTTTTTTTTATCACATCGACATGGAAACTTGCCGAAACTTTCCAGGTGGCGGACAATTGGCCAGCCGCGGGTAGAGACTGTGAAGTTAAAGCACCTTAATAACCGTTGAATACACGCCACGAAAGCACTTACGAATCTAACTTACGACATGATTCTTTTGATGATGGTGTACGCTGGGCGGCTGGATGACTCCTCAATTGCGACCACAGTGGGCGGCGGGCGCGGATGACCCGGCTTCGTTTTCTTTGGCGGACCCTGTCTGTCGGCTCGTAAGGGGAAAGAAAACAAAAACAAATATGTAAGGGCATGCATGTAATAGCGAAGTATAACGAGTCTGTATTGTTCTTGGTTGTCTGTCCCATCTTCCAGAGAGAGGAAGATGGGATCGAGCTATATACCAGTGGCTCGTGGTCACGTAGGTAGTGTTGGACTAGACCGATCGCATTCCGTACTCCATTCCCGTGCGATCGGTCTCACACTGTGGCACCACTGTTGAAACCACCGTGATATGTCCTGTCTGAGATGGCTGCGACTATTGGTAGTAGTGCGGTTCCAACACTGTAAATGGTCATGTAGACCATTGACAACCATTCACTCTCATCCCACGGTCTTGTTGAAGTGGAACTACTATTTACCAAACAAAATGTGCTCTGAGTCGTGCGTTTTATAGATCTAGATCCCGGCTTCGAATGCTTACGTTGCAAACTGCGCGGCGCCACAAGGTGAAGGGGCCCAATTTGAACCACGACAAGCAATAGCTACTTATTTGCATACTAGAGAGGCACAATTGAGTACGACCTATAAATATTCATGACTTATGAGCTGTGTTAATTGGTCTCAGAAGAGGAAGCCTGCTCATGAGTCATTTGCGCCTATCACCGCCGGAAGACGGAGACGCATGCTGTCGATGACCCTACAAACGAGCTCTGTTTCAAGCTCATTCCACACAAGCAAATCGTCATGTATGATGTATGCCATATTAGGGACCCCTTTATGTAGAGGCTATTTGAACATTGAGGCAGGAGGCTAGAGCAAAGGGCATCGACGTGATTATAATAAGGCCAGAGCTATAAGGCGGCCAGTGACCAGTCCAGGATAAGTACACCTTAGCCCTAGCTCCTCGAGGCTCGATGCAATTCTTCACGTGTCTAGATGTGAAAACAGATCGCGTTATCGTTACATGAAGATTGTGTCATCATTGAACATAATGTAGTTGGAATGTATTCGTCAGTATGGTCACCATGAACGACGCCTGTTACACTGCTCTCTTTGAGTCAGGATCTCCTGAGACTCGGGAGGACAAGGAGAGGCGTAGGTAGTGAAGTCCGCCGCTGAATGTGAAGCTATGGAGAAGGTACTTTTTACTGGCCTGTACATACTTATTGCGATTGACTTTGGTCCTACGGATTAGAGCGAGGCTGCGAGCCTGATTTATGATCAGTCTGGAAGTCTGGCAGTTTGGCGGCGTCGGGTTTGACGGAAGCGGATCTGGCGTTGACAGTGGACACCTCCTCTGAGCCCTCCAATTTTGGAAAAAAACGGTGTGATTGAATGTATGTATGATGAGACGGTTCCGAACTTCCGGATTCTTCTGCGATCGGTTTTGGTGTCGTGTGTCGTGGAAAGGAGAAGTTTTATGGTGGGGCGCGGCCATAAACACTTCCATTAACCTGGTACGGAGTACTCCGTACGTGCCTCATTCGATCTTGACACGTTTTTGGGCCCTCAGTTTTCGTCCTCTCCCTCGCATGAGGACTTAGCCAAGATGGGTTACATACATACAATTACTCTGTATAAGGTGAGTCTATCATAATTTAATTTAAACAACGTTTACCTCAAAAGCTGCAGGCTGATCCTTTCAAATAGGTATGGCAAGGCCATGGTTACAAACAGAGTGGTAGGTACAGCTGTACCTAGGCGCACACATGCCTTCGCTTTATCCTTCCAGGGACGAGGTGGTGAACTGGTCTCTCATTAAGCCAAAAATTTACAGAAGCTGAAAACAAAGGTCTTGAAGGGAACAAAAATAAGGGTAAAGAGGATAAAGGCTTGCCAATCTACTGTTTAGCCACAGCATTGCAAAGCACAGGGAGGAAGAAAGGGAAGCCATCATCAAAAAGCGGGTCTCTGAGACTGCAGGTACTAGGTAATTTCTTGACAGAGTATACCTCCTCACAATGAACGAAAGACTACCGTCCCGATATAATATTGGCTCTGTTTGTGCCATTTGGCTTTCTTGGAGTTGGGTATTTAGAGGTCCTTTTGGTCATTCCTTAGAAGCACGTTCGGGAGTCGAACATTCGCATCATTACCGACTTATCCATCCGCCGCCCTCGCCAATCTCCTCCAAAAATTGCATTGAAGGAAGAAGCCTACACGTCACATGCAGATTGAAGAAATAGAGATACGATGTTTCGGGTCTTGCATTATCTGGTTTGGCTGGCCATTGCACTCTCGGCAATTGCATCGGCGGGTCCAGACGAGAGACTGATGGTAAAACTGGTCAAAGAGTACCAGGCCAATACCATCAAAGGTCTGGAGCTGTTCAGAAATGGCTCATCATGCACGCCGGACAATATAGTTGTCCGGAAAGAATGGTACGCACTTCTTTGCCCTGGCTTTCTTTGGACTATGGAGAGCGTTTTGCTTGTATGATGAGAGCAATAGCTTGCACGGGGAAGCAGGAAAGTGTGGCGATTGGATCATAAGAGGGGAGAAGAGTAGAATGATGGGTGAATGTAAAATGATGGAGAAAACTCTTTGCGAAAACTTTTACAGCGTCTGGTACTGATGAACGACTTTCTTTGGGTTTCACCCTGCCAAAGGGGGAATCTGAGCCTCCAATCCCGTCGGGAATACATCGATGCCGTCAAATGCCTTGCCGAACTGCCGTCCAAGATCGATCCCAAATTGGCACCCGGTGCCCGATCCCGCTACGACGATTTCGAAGCCACACATATACGGCTGGCCACCAAGATTCACGGCACGGGCTTGTTCCTTCCCTGGCATCGCCACTTTGTCCATCTCTATGAGACGGCGCTCCGAGAGGAATGCGGCTATACGGGCTACCAGCCCTACTGGGACTGGTCCAAGTATGCTCATCGACCCGTACACGCGAACCCTCTCTATGACGGCTCCGAAACTTCAATGGGTAGTAACGGGCGGTATATACCTGGCCGTAACGGCACCGTGCAGCTCTTGCCAGTTCCCGTGCCGAATCCTCCCGCACTGTATTGTCCTCCCGGTACGGGAGGTGGCTATGTCAAGCGCGGGCCCTTTGCTCACTGGACGTTGCATCTGGGGCCGGTCATTCCCATGATTGTCCGCAACGGAATGCCAGTCAGGCCAAATCCCCGACCCGATGGACTAGGATACAATCCGCGTCGTATGATTCGTGACTTTAACAACACGCTGCTGCAGGAGAATAACAGCTACAAAATTGTGAACAACATGCTGACAAACATGACGGGTAATCGCTCCCCTCTTTGTATTTACAGCATCCATTTTTTTGAGAAAAAGAAGGACAGAGTGATGGAAGGCGATCGTGTTCGTGATGTATTCTCTCCTTGACTTACACTGTTTGTTGGCCAGACATCCACACCTTCTACCCCTACTTAAACCGAATCCCACACCTCGGAGGCCATTTCTTCATTTCCGGCTATGACAACGATTTCTATACCTCCCCCGGCGATCCTCTCTTCTACTTTCATCATGCCGAGGTAGACCGCATCTGGTCCATCTGGCAGGCGCTTGATTTCTCGACAAGAGAGAACGCGCTGGACGGGACGCTTACTCTAAACAATGGTAAGTTTCTGTGTGTGAACACGGGTTTGTGATTCAAGGCTCGCGGCACATTTTCTGCATAAGTCCACTCACCAACGGCAACCCGAAGTCGGAAAGCCTTGAAAATGGCAAAAAAGCTGACCCGTTTTCTAGTCCCCCCTTCCAGAAACGTCACACTCGAGGACATCATGTCCTTTGACTTTCAGCCATCCATTCTCGTCGGACAGCGAATGAGCCCTACCAAAAATGGGTTGTGCTATATCTACGATTGATGCGGAAATCGGATTAAGTGTCACGACTCACACGTGTGGACATTCCGCATACCTACGTCATTGAGGATATTCGCGGCACGATATCATCTCCAAGCCAGAAGCCTAAGGAAGCGGAGGAGAGTTATTGAGGAGTCCAGACATGTTAGTCTGGCGTTCATGTATTTATATGGTAGAGTCGCCTCGCAAGGCTTGGGGGAAAACGGCGTACGCCAGAGTCCTTTTGAGAGCCAAAGCCAACTATTGTGTTTCGTATTGATCATCTATATCGTTCCAAGCCCCGTGAGAGCGGCCCTTGTCACAGTAAGGACACTGCTGTCACGTGCCGTGCAAGCGATAACTGCCGGTAGCCGGCCAACAAGTCGGAATTCGAGCCGATGGGCATGACCCCGTAGGCCGTTGTTGTCGGGTAGGATAGATGATTCATGAATCCGGGCCTGGAATATGGATAATGGGGCTGGGAAGTTTGGAACCGATGAGAAAATATCATTCAGAATACAATAAATAGACTTTGGCTCTTCGAGGATTTCTGGGGCTTGTTCTTCCCCCTCTGAGTTCTTGGGATACACGAGAACCTCAGACAGACAGGGTGCCTGGGAATCGGCTGGGGCCTGGGAATTTCTTTCGTGCTGCTGCGCAGTGCGCACTTTTGCTCCGTCGGGCGCCATCGCTATGCGATTTCGCTTCTCAATCCGATTCTGATGGTGGACGTGAACGGTGATGTATCGTCGGGTGTCGTGGCTCTTGGCTCACGATGAGTGAATTTGTCATCTTGACTCATAAATTATATGGCCATGTCGATGTCGAGACTTTCGCGACGACGCGCGTTGACGATGGGCATGTCATTCGTCGGGATCCAGTGACGAGGAAACCAGGATAACCAAATCCCTGAAAATTCGTTCCATAATCAATTTCTCCTTCGCTACTCTTCGATCGAGTAGAGCCGCCTCATCTTCACTTGAACTCTTCTTTCGATTCTGTGGGCTTATACGTTCAGGGCACCCGCGCCACAACTTACACGTGAGAGAGAGATTTTACACAGGCATCAATGAAATCACGATTGATTTTGTTGGCTACGAACTAGCCTCGCATGCGCCTTTGGAATCTACTAGAAAACTCTGAAGAAGGCAGATCTGAGATGGAAGGAGTACGTTGCCGGGACTCGTGAGCGTCTCTGACACGGTCAAGAAAAGTGGAGTGTACCAGGGCGTTATCGCAGAATGGCTCTTGTAAGTTGTGATACCTACTTCGTACATCGGCCCATCGGGGCTTAAATCCGCGGAAAAATCTTCCGCTTGAGGAGAATCAGTCAAGGGTCCTGGATGTGGCGTTTTTTCAAGATTTGTTGGAAGCGAATCGGAATTTTCTTAATGCTGGCAAAGAGACAACCGCAAATAGATATTACGTAGACCCTAGGCAGCTAGTCTTACTTGGCCAAAATTGGGGTAGAATGACAAGGTGAGTCTTTCCAATTTAAATAGCCTTTGTCTCAAACGCTGGGAGTAGATCCTTTCTTTCACATCGCAAGATATTGCTACATATATACGGCTGTAGCCGCAGACGTCCTTCGCGTCTTCGGGACATCGCATCTGACGGTTGTGAATCAAGAGTGATTGAAACAGTAACGATATGGAAGATTTGAGAAAAAATAGACAAATAATTCTAAAGGACTAGGAGTGAGAAATGGATCATGGATGTGCTGCCAGACGGCGGTTTTTTCCGTTCGCTTGCAACTTGCAAGGAGCTACAAGTTGAAGTTGAAACAACAGTGGAAGGATCATATATAGGAGCCGCTCCGAATCTGTAAGGTCTGCGTGCATGAATCGACAACCGCATCGAGCTTATTTACATATTATTGATCAAGATTCAACCGCAACGCATTTTCTGTCATCTGAGGGGTTATGGCTTTGTAAGTTGAATCATGAATGTAACCGTCATAGAGGGCAGCCTTGTGTGTGACACGTGTCACGAATAGTATATAACCTGTCATAATACGAAGAACATCTCTCGCTCTGAATTGTTGAAACTTGTTGATCTCAGATCTCATTACAAAAGAGAGGTTTATCTCTGACGAACGACGCACCCAAGCACGCCAGCGGCCAAGCTGATGGGCAGGAAAGAAAATATCTGCAGGTTCGCGGCGGCGTTCGCCGCTCGCGTCACGCGTGGGTCCCGTAACTTATAATATGTAGGTGTTCATAGATCTCCCGCGTGCCTAAATAATTCCCAGGATCCTGAAACGGGATACATACAATGTGCCTCGTATTTTCTTGTCTCCTTCCTCTTCTCATCCAATCATTGTAGAGACGATGTGGCGAAGTTATCTCTCCTATCATCTGTGTGAGCCGGACATTTAACACAAGATTGAAAACGAAGTTCTAGAACCTGACGAAAAAGACGGGTACATAACAGGGAAAGAGGCTTAGCATTGCGAAGCACAGGGGACAAGAAGTTAGAAAAGGAAGCCATCGTCAAAAGTGGGTCTCTGAGAATGCCTATTTCTTACCTCCTCTAGATCCTTTCTCCTTACAGCTCGCAACGGACGAAGGACTACCATTCCGATATAATATTCACTCTTTTTTCTTCGCCATTTGGCTTTCTTCGAGCTCAGTATTTACTATTTGGAGCTCCTTCTGCCTATTCCTCACCAGCGAGTTCGGGAATGGGACCGATGACTTATAACATTCGCATCACTACCAACTAATCGATTCGCGGCCCTAGCCGACCTCCTTCAAACATTGCATCGAAGGTGCGAGGAAGAAAAGCACGCATCGCAAATATTGAAGAAACAGAGAAACGATGTCTCCGGTCCTGCATTATTTGGTTTGGCTGGCCATTGCATTCTCGACAATTGCATCGGCAGATCGAGATGAGAGACTGATGGCAAAGCTGGTCAACGAGTACCAGGCCAACACCATCAAGAATCTAAATGGCTCAGCCTGCACGCAAGACAATATAGTTGTCCGAAAAGAATGGTATGCACTTATTTGCCTTGGGTTTCTTTGGACTCTGGAGAGCCTTTTGCTTGTATAATGAGAGCAATAGTTTGCACAGAGATGCAGGAAAGAGTCGCGGTCGCATCAGAGGGGGGGAGAAGAGGAGGGGAAAGGTGATAGGTGATAGGCGGGCGATGGGCGATGGCGATGGGCGATGGGGCAAAGTCCTTGCGAAATCCTTGACAGCGTCTGGTACTGATGAACGATTTTCTTTGGGTTTCACCCTGCCAAAGGGGTAATCTGAGCCTCCAATCCCGTCGAGAATACATCGATGCCGTCAAATGCCTTGCCGAACTGCCGTCCAAGATCGATCCCAAATTGGCACCCGGTGCCCGATCCCGCTACGACGATTTCGAAGCCATACATATACGGCTGGCAGCCAAGATCCACGGCACGGGCTTCTTCCTTCCCTGGCATCGCCACTTCGTCTATCTCTATGAGACGGCGCTCCGAGACGAATGCAACTACACGGACTACCAGCCCTACTGGGACTGGTCCAAGTATGCCTATCAACCCGTAGAAGCGAACCCTCTCTACGACGGCTCCGAAACTTCAATGGGTAGTAATGGGCGGTATATACCCGGCCGTAACGGCACCGTGCAGCCCTTGCCAGTTCCTGAGCCGAATCCTCCCGCACTGTATTGTCCTGCCGGCACGGGAGGTGGCTATGTCCAGCGCGGACCCTTTGCCAACTGGATCTTGCATCTGGGACCGGTCCTCCGCATGTTTGTCCGGAATGGAATGCCAGTCAGGGCAAATCCCCGACCCGATGGCCTTGGATATAACCCGCGTCATATGATTCGTGACTTTAACAACACGTTGCTGCAGGAGAATAACAGCTACAGAATTGTCAATTACCTGCTGACGAAAATGACGAGTAATGGTTCCCCCCTTTGTGTTGATAGCGTTAGGAGGAGAAGAGAGACGGAAGGGGATCGTTTTTGTGATGCGTTCTCTCATTAACTTACAACATTTGTTGGCTAGACATGCACGCCTTCAACCCGTCTTTTTATAGCGGTCCACATATCGGGGGCCATCTCTTCATCTCCGGCTACGACAACGACTTTTATACCTCCCCCGGCGATCCTCTATTCTACTTCCATCATGCGCAGATGGACCGCATCTGGTCCATCTGGCAGTCACTCGATTTCTCGACCAGAGAGAACGCCTTGGACGGAACGCTTACTATGGACAATGGTAAGTTTCTGTAACTGTAAACACGGGTTTATGATTCAAGACTCGGCACATTCAATTCACTCACCAATGGCAATCTGAAGTCGAACAGCCTCGCAAATTGCAGAATGCTGACCTATTTTCTAGTCCCCCCTTCCCGAGACGTGACACTCGAAGACATCATGTCCTTTGACTTTCAGCCATCCATTCCCGTGGGACAGCGAATGAGCCCTACCAAGAATGGGTTGTGCTATATTTACGAATGATGTGACGCGGAATTGGAATTGGAGTGAGGAGGGCCGTTGGTTTATACTGCGCTACTAGCCCCGGGCGTGTCTTTTTACTTTGCTTCTTGGGGCTCGATTGGTTCGTTCTATAGCATAGCTTCGTCTTCATCGACAAGTTTGATTTGTTGACGTTCCTGCTCACCATTTATAGACTCTTCTTCAAAACACGCTAGACAGAAGACAGTGGAGGCAAGAGGTTAGGTGAGAGATTTCCTCAAAGTTGGACACTTCATGTCGATATAGCTTAATTGCTCAGATTGCTGCATCAGACAACACCCATTAATATTTGACTGCAAGTGCATTCATGTTCCGGTACTTTTATCATGGCAAATGTTGTACCCCATCTTCGTATAGTCGTGCAGAGAGAGAGGTGTGGCGCACCTCGAAACCCAAGACTCCATCGAGCACGAAGAGACATGAAAGTGCCAGGAAGTGCGATGAAGACCGACTAAATTCCCTTCATCCGTATCACACCTATCCCGGCATGTCCGTCCACCTTGGCAAGATTCGCGCAAGCTCCATCGAACAGAAACGGTATGGCCGCGATAAAAGTGCACCAAACTTCGGCTTCCGTGTGCCCCATTTTGCAAACTCCCGCTCAGAATGCCACGTCTTGATGTCCCTATTCAACGTACGTTGCGATCTATCTGCAGCAAAATCTATGTGCGAACGTGTAATATAGCTCGTACAGGTGCCAGTCCGTTCAGCATTCAATCTTCAGGCGGCCTGTGGGCCGGGCCTGGTCCACGAAACGAACGGCCCGCGTGGAATTTGGCAACAGGGGAGCGAGGCTGGGGGCAATGGCGCGAGATTGCTTTCCGACGTGTATGACACAAATCCGGTTAGATGGAAGAGACGACCAACGCCATGGACGGCACGTTGTTCGATATTTAGCGAGGAGGATTATCTGCTTCTCCGCGTTGTTCGTTCGATATGTCTCCGTGCACAATGCCTTGTATTCCTGGTCTGGTCTGCTCTTTGTTTTCGAGGTCCCTGTGATGGCCTGTCTCCAAGAGCCAATCCCGGGTGTCTACGCCGCCGTCTGGGTGATGTGCCCAATCCAGTTGCGCCATGGGAGACAACACAGCATACGCATTGTACAAGTTCCCGAACTCTGTACAATTGACACCTATATTGCTGAGGGCTGGGCAAAGCCCAGACCATGTCATGATGTTTCGCCTCCCCGCAACGCAGGCACTGCCCTGTTTCACGTCTTTGTGCCAAGACCTCTTGAGACACCCATTTTGCCGCCGTGCTTGCCTTCGCGGAGGCGTTTTCAGTCTTCTTGGACTGCTTCTTGAAGCCCGTCGCGTTCACCCCCGTCATTTGGACATCGCCATCGGTGTCGCGCTGACCAGGTGCCGTGTATGCGGCCTTCGTCTCCTTAGGCCCCCACGTCTTGTCGCGAAGCGCGCAATCCTCCGTCCCATGAGACTTGAACATGGTCTTGTCCCCATCAAAAATGTGATTGAAGAGCAACGCCTTCCGGGCAGGGAGTAGTGGTGCAGGTGCAGGTGGTGGTGCGGGTGCCAACATGAGGCTAGCCAACTGTTGTTGCATGGCCGCTTTCTCCTCTCTAAATAGCAGCAACTCATTCTGGTGCGCCAAAATTTGGTTTGTGATCTGCTCGAGGGTGACCGAGCCACGATTAATTTCCATTTGCGTGCTCATAATGGTGTTCGTTCGTTTCGAAATTTTTGATCTTTATCAATTGTTTTGTTGACGCTTGTCCGCAGACGCCCCGAGGCCAGTCCATAACAATTCTCCTGCTCCGTCGGCGGCGAACCGAGTAGACCTAATGGTGGCGTTAACGTGGTGCAACTCCACGACGACCTCTGATCCCCCTACGGGACCAGGCTCCGGCCTTCGCTCAGCTGATATTCTACAGCACGGAGGAAGCGACCGTTCATCGCTTGGCACAGCTGAGCTATTCGAAACCAGACCCGGAGCTTCTGAAGGGGCTACACGACGAGCTAATCGAATACAACCCGTTCGTCCCGATCTATAAACGGCCGGGGAGCGCCTGGACGAGGAGCTCTAGCAGTCGGACGAGGGCGACTACCAGCCGTCGCTGAACCCGTAGCTGCGCTTGGTGATGCAGGAAGGGGCGGGACGTGATCGGTCCATCGTCTCGCTCATCGACATCTTGCTCGTCGAGTTGTTTGAGACGCCGCTTATTAGGGGGGCGTCGATCGTACTGTTTCTCCTATGGGCACGTTAGTAGGGGGGAGCTCGAACCCGCGTCCAAGTCGCAAACGTACCTTGCACGGCGCACACGCGCGAAATCTCTCATGTGCATCATCCAGCTGATTGTTCAATGAGAAGTCGGTGACAGGACGCTGCTTGCCGAGAACAGCCTAGAAGGCAAATGCGAGTTGGTAGTCGAAGCCTCCTCCACCTGCACAGCAGTGGTGTCCTCGGCCGCCCGCGATGCAGAAGCCGTTGCCTCCGTTGCACGCCTTGCAGACGAAGAGTTCATCTTGACGTGAATCATGGATGGTCGATGATGAAGATCTTCTTTCGGCCCTGCCGGATGTTGCACAACGTCGCATGCTAACCGTATCTAGTAAAGGTCTGCAGCATATTTTGCACAAATATTTGCCCCACAGGAATACATCCAGGGGTATTAGGTAATCATTGGCCAAAACATCGCAGTATTTCTTAGCACTGTACGGAGTACTGTCATATGTAGCAGTCTATTTCGTGGATCAAAGTTCTGTTCGCGCAGGCCGCCCTTCTCGTGACTCCGTGATACTCACGATGCCTATGCTTCCCCGATAATAATAAAAAATTACTCCGTATTAGTCCGGCAACACGCACGCAATGGACACTTCTTCTCCCAGTTCCGACACGAAGGGCCTGCCATAACCAGAACGATTCCGACGAAACCGACAGTACCGGAACCTCTACAGCCGACACTTCCAGCGAGTCCGGATTCTTTACGTACCCGGATGGAGAAGCGTTCCATCCTTGGGGATCGTCTGAACTTGCACCTTTACACGAGGCCGCCGCGGAATACGCCTGGAAAGCATCTGAACAGTCAAGTTGACTTAGGTACTTCCAGGAAAGCGTCCGACTCAAAAGGAGCAATTTCCACCGCCTTCTACAGTGGTTACGAGCCAAGACAAGCTTGACGACAATCGGCAGAGTGTCCATTGCGTCGGAACCCGTTTCGTAGGAGAGACCCTCCGTGTCGGGATCGGCAGAAGAAGTGTCCATTGCGTACGTGTTGCCGGACTAATAAATTGTTTATTATTATGGGAGAAGCATAGATAGGCATAGTATCAAGGAACCAAGAGAAACGCGGTCTGCGCGAACAAAACTTTGACACAAGATTTATGTATGTACCTCCCAAGTTATAGCTTCTGACGCAACTTTCCGCCGAATTCGCTTCTCCTCCACCTCTGAACAGGCTCAGTTGTCATGAACCGCAATCATCACGGTGTCCGCGACAACAGATCCCACGGCTGTTGAGAACGGCGGACACATCATGGAAAAGTGATCTGTTAGCGTGAAAACGCCGGTCAGTGTGCGCACTCAATTGATAGCAGATATTCTGAAGTTAACACGTACCTCCGTCCACACAATGCACAGCGATATGGTCACCTAGCAGGGTTTCCCATCCGTTCATCCCAAATTGTTCACGTCGACCGTAAAACCACGAGTTGAAATATTGCTCAAACTCCGATAGCGTCATCTCGGCCAACGCCTTGCCAATGTCGAGTCCCGGCCGGCCCATTGCTGCAGGAGGCCCGTCTTGTCGGTTGTCGAGGCCAAGTCGTGCCCACACGACGGCCACATGGCGCGGTCGACGATCAACGGGAAAGGCAGGGGCATCGTACTGAGACAGCGCGCGGCATGTGGCCATCAGATGCGTTCGTTCCTTGATCGATAGATCCTGCGGGAGATCACGCGCGCGATTGATGCCCTCGAAGGTGCCAAGTTTCTCCACAAAGTCTACAGTAACAATTGACGTTGGGATGAGAGAAGGGGCTCGCATGTCGAGAACAATATAGGCCGAAATTTTCTCGCCTTGCATGGTCAATCGGTAGGCTACCTCGTAGGCATAGATGCCGCCCGCCGACCAGCCTCCAATGAGATATGGCCCATGTGGTTGGATCTTACGGATGGCACGAATGAATATGGACGCCATTTCTTGAATAGACAAGTCAAAAGTCTCGGGTGTCATGACAAATGGTGACTCCAGCGCGTATATCCGGCGGCCATTAGGCAACGCGCTGAGGTGAATGTATGACTCTACCGTCCCTGATCCATCGGTAGTCATGAACAAAGGAGCATCCCGGGAGCGCGAGTCGCCCTGAATTAGGACAGCCCGGGAGATGGCTTTGTCGATCTTGCCCTGTCGACTTAAACCTTGCATCTCCAGCTGAGCCGTGGAAGCAGTGGCTATTGAGGGCGAGGTACTCGGCATGAAATATGACGACGGCGGCTTCTCGTTCATATTTGGCTCTGGCGGACCATCCAGTGCTTCTCGCGCAGCCGCTACCGTTGGGTGGTCGGAGAAGAAGGCAGCCGCCAGTTCGATATCTGTCTCCTGTTGGAAGGAAGTCGTGATTCGGATACTCATCATGGAGTCCATACCAACAGACTCAAACTTGGTCCAAGGCTTGAGATCCTCGGCCTGAAGGCCAAGGGCATCCGCGACAAGGCGAAGCAGGTGTGTACTTGATGACACAGACTTCTCTGATGGTGACGACTTGCTGTTTCTTTTCTCGTCTGTCCATCCGACGCGAGCCTTTTCTCCGACACCCGCTGTCCTGCCATGCCTGCCACTCTCTTCCTCCACATCAGCATTTTGGCGATCTAATGCTCGGCGAACATCATCTAAGGTGGGGAAGTTGGTGAAGAAGGCGGCCGGTAGCTCAACCGCTGTGGAAGTCTGAAAGTCGGCGAGTATTGAGATGCTCATCTGAGAGTCGAGACCCAGTTCAGAAAAATTTGTGCTCGTGGCGTTCTGCAACTCGACGACACTAATGCCACTCCACTTGGCAATTACATCCAGCAAATTGTCGTAGAGATCGCTGGCGCCCGAAATGGAAGACCGATTTGTCGAGGCTACTTCTGACCCGCAGGTGGAAGAAGGGGTGCTTGAGGGTGTCGTATCACCCTTCAGCCATGCCGTTCTTGAGCCGGCGTCACGACTTCTGGCCGGCGGCTGTGCCCGCGTCGATCCCGTCAACAAGGCAAAAAAGCCTCGATCTAGCTTCTTGAAGCATATGTCGGTGCAAATGGCTACGATGCTATCCTGGCTGTTTGTCATATACACATCACACAGACTGGTTCCCGCTTTCAGGTCTTGCTCCCGAATGGTGGCGTAAATGAGAAACGGACTCTCCTTGGTGAGGTCACCGAGGATACGAAGAGACCCAATGTGGTTCGCAATGTGGACCTCATGCTTAGGTTTTTGAACATCTGCGTTCAGGAGAAACCCGGCTACGTGGATGAGGGCGTCGATGATGAAGGGACTACAGGTGTAGGAGCCCAAGTCCATAGCCGATGCCTGTGGCTGAATGATGAAAGCGGCATCGTGAAAGTCTGATGCCACGGTTGCCTCCTCCACAGCATGGAAAGCGCTGGAGTAGTCGACAATTTCGGAAAAGACTTTGTAAAATAGCGACTTGTCCATCGCATGGACGTGTCGTGGACGCAAAGACGCATGCAAAGTTGCCACTCTCGCCTTTACCAATGGGCGCATGCGCGACCATTCTCGAGTGGCAAGGCAAACTGCTTGGCTTATCTGCACCACGCAGGAACCGTGGTCTGTCTGTCCTTTTGCATTTGTTGCTTGAGAAAGGAAACGCACAGATACACTCTTGGTCGACTTGTCGAGAACAGCATCTACAACGCAAAGCGGCGGCTCGACGCCGTCTCGCAAGACCAATGGGGAGCGCATGTTCAACTCCACCAGCTCGCATTCTGCCAGCAACGGCTTATTAGCAGAAGAGCCGTCGCTCTCCTTCCCAAGGAAAAGTGTGGCCGTGTAAGCCATGTCCATGAAGATACTGGCCGGGCAAATCGCCACGCCATCAACGACATGACCGCCAATGGCCTTTGACAGGTCTTTGTTTTTCAAATCGACATGGAAGGTCGCCGAAACCTTGGTCTGTTCGTTGCAAAGTTTCAGGACGGAGTGAAGGCAGGTAGAGGACAAATGACCAACTGTGGGTGGAGAGTCTTGTTGTGGTGATGCTGCGTCAATACGCAGTGCGCCGGTCTTGTAAGTGTGCCAAAATTCCTTATAATCAAAGGCATATGTCGGCAAATTAGCAACTAAGCTCAATTGACCTATATTATCGTGGTCCCTGTGGAAGGCATCCCACGACACCGGCAACTGTGCGCAGTGCGCAGCAGCAAGGCATTGGGAGATGAACTCCTCATCGTTTTGCCCTCGCCTCAGGCTAGGATACCCGTGCAAATTGAGGCTCGGGAAGCAAGATTTGATCAGTCCTACACAAGTTGGGTGCGGTCCGATCTCGACGACGAAGGTCTGGTCCTTGATCAGGCCCTGCGTCTGGCAAGATTGCACTGCCGTCATGAAGCTCACCGGCATGCGAGTATGGCGGCGGATATAATCGGCGTCAAACACACCCTTCTCGCCAGGCTGGACCACACGCCCAAGAAGAGTCGATGCTACCGGAAGAGTGGGCGAGTGAAATACCAAGCGGGATGCGGAGGCCTCCAAGTCGTCCAAAATGGCATCCATCTCGCCGGTATGAAAGCCGTGTTGGACAGGGAGACGAGTGACGGGCGTGTTGCTGCCGTCATCCGACTTCAAAAAACTCTCCAACGCGTCAAGGGCCTGCATAGGGCCGCCCACAACGGTACTGGATGGGCCATTGAAGCAGGTGACTTCACATGTTGCGAATGCCGCCACATCTTGCAGGCGTCGTTGAACTGTGCTCGACGGAAGCCCAATGGCCAACATACCCCAATCCCCTGAGGGACATCGGCTCGAAATGAGGGTAGCTCTTTCGCAAGCCAAGGTAAGAGCATGGCCCACGGACAGCACACCAGCAATACATAAAGCGGCATACTCGCCCAAGCTGTGACCGATGAGCATGGTGGGACAAAGGCCAAGCCCTTGCCAGTACTTTGCGAGAGCGATTTCCAGGGCAACAGTGGCAACTTGCATATCGCGTTCGGTAGCAGGCTTGTCCGCCCATTGCGTTTCGCTCCCGCCGCTGATAACATTGAGTAACTGACAATCGAGTCCCTGGACGTCGCAAAGAGTCTGGTACGACTCGATAAGGCCACGGAACGTGCGAGATGCACTGAATAGCTTGCTACCCATGCCCAGATGCTGACTCCCCTGACCTGTAAAGGCAAACACGACAGACGATGCTGGCTCAGTGACTTTGTCAGACACCAAAGACTGCTGCAATCTAGTGCAGAGATCACCAATAGACGTCACCACGTACGCCTCTCTGTTTACTTGGTGGATCCGTCGCGATGTCGTGGTGTAGGCCAGATTCGCAAGATTGGTCTTTGGATTCTTGGAGAGGTACTTGTGCAGATTCTTCCTATTTGCCTCAAGGGCCGTGACGGTGCGGCCAGAGGTTACGACAACGTGGTGCTTCGGCCCCTTTTGTTGTTCATCTGCTAGCTGAGATATCGTCACGGGCACCTTCTGGGCAAAAGATGGCGCATCATGCAGCACCAGGCTCACGTTGCCCCCAGCGGCGTCAAAGTTGTTGACAAGGATGTAGCGAGGAGTGTTTCCCTTGCGATGCCATGCTTGACCGTTTCCGAGCTGGATCTCATTGCCCAGCAGGGGCACCAGATTTGGATTGAGCGTGAAGGGCTGGCCTGGCTGAGGAGGGACCAGATTGCGCTGTAGCATCAAGATAGCCTTGATCAATGAGACGACGCCCGCTGCGGCCTCGCTGTGCCCCATGCAGGCCTTGGCAGCGCCAACTATCAGCGGCTCGTGTCGCTTCTGCTGCCCCTTTTCGGAACTCGGGGCAAAGACACGCTGTACAGCACGCATTTCCACCTTGTCGCCGGCTTGGGTTCCTGTCCCATGCATTTCGACGAAGCCAACGTCATGCGGGTGTATCCCGGCATGTCGGAGGACTCGGCGGTAGAGGGAGACCTGGGCTTCCTCACCAGGGTACGTGATGGAGCCAGCGCCGGCATTGCAGTTTCGGGCCGCGCCGGATACGACGGCGAGAATGTTGTCATTCGACCGAACAGCGTCTGCAATGCGCTTCAAAACGATGACGGCGACACCTTCACCTCGGCAATATCCATCAGCTGCGTCGGAGTATGTTTTGCAAGCACCCGTGGGTGAGAGAAACCCTCCCTGGCTCAGGCCGGCGAACCATTCGGGCGCGTTGAGAAGCGTGCCGCCACCGACGACGGCAGCATCGCACTCACCCGACGCGAGCGCCTCGCGGGCAAGGCAGAGGGCCGTTGCGCTGGATGAGCACCCAGTATCAATGCTGTAGAAGCCACCGGCCCATTGGAAGTAGTGCCCGATTCTGCCTGGGGCAAAGCTGCGGTTCACGCCAGGTAGGTAGTGGGTGTCGATGCCTTGCTGGTCGTTGATAGTCTTCCAGTCGTCGACCGTCTGGCCAAAATACGTGGCGATTCGGGGCTGCTGTGTGCTTTGCTGATAGCGGCCAGTACAATTGTTGCTATCACCATCACCACGACCTCGGGGTGGCGAGTAGCCTGCCATTTCTAGAGCCTCATACGTCGTCATTAGAAGCATGCGCTGCACAGGGTCCATCTGCAGTGCCTCACGCGGGGATATGTTGAACAGCCGATGGTCAAAGTTGCCCGGCTTCTTGATGAAGCACCCATGGCGCGCCAGGAGAGCATTATGCGTGGTGCGTGTCGGGTCGTAAAAGTCATCGACTCTAAATCTGGACGAGGGGATTTCTCTGTGCGTTGTTTGCCCAGACTCGAGAAGATGCCAGAATTCGTCCAGCGTGTCACTGTCGGGGAATCGGCCAGCCATGCCGACTACTGCAATCTCATGTCGCGACACCGACACTGACCCTGACGTTTTGCCAGTGGTGGCATTTTCAACGTTGCCAAAGGGCTTTGGGAGCGGCATTCGCTGGCCGAGGTGGACTGTATGACCAACCTTTTCCAGTTCCTGGCACACATGGGATGCAAGATGCGTCGAGCCGCCCAAGGTGTGGACTGTGATTGTGTCGGGCTCTGTAAATCCAAATCTCGTCGTGATGGCCTCGATAATGTGATCAGTCCGTGAAAGATGATGGGCAACCTGGGCAGCCGCTATACAAAGGGTTTCGGCTAATGTTTGGTTGGTCGAGATTGGATTCAAAGCACAGTGAGAAGACCATAGAGGCCGTTTCAACGCCGTTTCACCGAGCAGCGAGGAATGATCGACGATGATATGGCTTGTGTCTACCGGGGGCAGATGTGAGCCGTACAAGGGAGCTCGAGCCGGTGAGTCTGGCAGGGTGATAGGGAGAGCCTTCTTGAAGCCAGCTGTTGTGGTAGTCGAGAGCTTGCACAGGGTGGAAGGCGGTCCAAAGATGACAACCTCTTCCAAGAGTGCTTGTCCAATGTATGCCTGGCTGAGAGGGTGCAGCGTAGAGTTGACCTCGGCCAGATATGTCTCGATATCTTCAATGGTGAAACCAGAGACGACGCGCGACCATGAGCCATTTGTGTCTTCAATGTTCTTCCCGGTTTCCTCGATGGCTAAAGCCAAACGGATGGACACTTTAATGGCTTCCAAACCCAGAACAAGTATGTCTTTAGTGCTGCCTGCCGCAGCGGCCACAGCCGCAGCTAATAAGCCGGGACCCAAGCCTATAGGCATAAGTCTGTCGTTATTGGACAGCATAGGTGAGTCCTTTTCGGCAACTCTATTCGAAACCGTGTCATGTTAGGACTACTTTGTGTGCATACCAGGACGGCTCGGAAAAATAAAGAAATGAACCGCACAAACGTACATGAGGAACTCCGCAATCTGGCATGTGGCCAATAAAGCAATGTCGATGACATGGCTACGGCATTGGCGATCGGCATTCCTTTCCGCGAGGTCCAAAATTTCCTCAAAATTTCCTGCATAACTTTCTCTACCATCTGAGGAGTACAAAGCAGCAGCATCAAGCTCTTGCCTTATCAATTCCGCGGCATCGGCAAGCAGCGAATGAAGTAGGATATTTGTTCTGGAGCGCACGACCAGGTCATGCACTGCCTGGACCAAGTCCGCAGATTCGCCGTGGAAAAGAAGGATATGCTGCTCAAGTTCCATTTTGGGGGAATGCTGATCCAGTCTTGCGCGTTGGGGAACAGGAATATAATGGATTCTGGAAACAGAAGGAAGATGAATAGATCGGCCGCCTGGGTTACTCAATCTTCTTGCACTGTTACACTAGTAAGGGAAAGGACTCTAAGTCTAGGATAGAATATGCAAAGCCGCTGCATCTTTATACAGGAAAATGTATAAGCTGGAGGACTTGGACCGCAGAAAACAAGTACACGGTAGAGAGCATGGTGTGACACACAGGATAAGACGTTTTCTCGGGCCGCTCACTTTCACAGTTTCACTCCGCCCTTGACCTCAGACCGCCTCATTTGTTCCGAGTCCCGACTCCCGACAAAGGGTTCCTTTACCGGCACAGGGCTGACAATGAAATGAGTCGGTTTCAGAAGAGCTGAGAGAAGTATAATCAAGCCCAGAGCGGTACAAGAATTTTTGAGCATACAGTAATCCATGGTATGGATAATGGGGATGATAACCTGAAATCTGAGTCATGGGCATTCTAACCGAGAAGGCAAGGCTGTTCCGCTGCAGTTGTACACCGGGACCCTTGCTCATTGCAGAACGTGTCTCACCGAGCACTTGATAAGTTGATCTGAGCGGAACGTCA
Organism: Claviceps aff. humidiphila group G2b; assembly: GCA_018360325.1. NCBI lineage: Eukaryota > Fungi > Ascomycota > Sordariomycetes > Hypocreales > Clavicipitaceae > Claviceps > Claviceps aff. humidiphila group G2b. The sequence continues at coordinate 128,543 of SRQG01000014.1, forward strand.
ATCACTGGATACTTCACGCACGTCGCAGGCCAACATGGGCCGAAAGCAGCAATGCGTAGATCACGACGTGGCAATTGCCAATGGGCATATTGGAAGCAGTGAACGTCGAACGAAGGGGGGGTGGTGTGTTGGGGGCAGAGATGCTTGTTGCCTGATTCCCGTAACTTGTAAGCGCATCTTTGTTGTCTTTTTTTACTTTAGCTGAATTAGCTCTCCCCTCCATGATTTATTTTCTCATTTCCAGTACTAAGGCAAAACTTACAAGTTGAAGTAATCAGGAATGGTGTGGTACAGTGGTAGAACCTGAACAACAGCGATGGCTGATGGAAACACAATGGCGGAGTCATCCGTGTCATCATTCATGCTCAAGTGTCGGTGCGGCACGAAGTCGGAAGGGTTGTTTTTCCCTGGGTTTCTTTGGGGTCGGGATGTAGGGCTATGATTTCTCGGGTGTCTAGTTCTCCGGATTCCTCTTACTCAATGCTATGCCGTGTTAGATGCCCATTATTTGAGCACCACGTTGCCATGTAACCATCGGGTCGGAGTCCCGGGATATGCCACATGGCCTAGCATCACGTCTCGTCGTCTGTGACTACGGAGCACTTACTATTAACGGTGTGATCGGGATCCCCATTTCCTGGAATCGCTTCTCCAATTCATAGCTCAGCGCACATATTATAGCCCTTTAAGCTAGAGAGGACGGCACTGTTGCCTATATGAGAGCCATTCCCGTGACCCTGTCTAGTCAAAGTTTGAAACTGTCAAACTTGAGACTAGACAGGAGAGTCTCAACGCGGTTGAGAACTTGAGGGGTAACGGTTTAGAGCATGGGTATGCCGCAGGGGCCTGGCACTATGTATCACCAATAATACCAGCCCCAACGGGACGTTCCTTGATCAATGATTCCAGGCGTTACAACTTACATGCGAGTTTACCTATTCGACACTTGGCATAAATGTGATATCACCTCCCATTTCTTCATTCCCATGAAAATTTGGCCTTCCTTCATCGCTTCTTTATCCGGACTCTGTTTTTACTATTTGTTTGCTCTTTGTCATTTTTTGACGAGTGGATGAACAGAGCTTTTGCTCACAAAAGGCTTCCATTCCGCACTGAGATCAAGATAACGACGAATCCCGATGATAGCGGACACGAGGGCCGCCTTGGACATGGATGCTGATATTGCAAGAATTGCACATTTGCTCAAAAGCGAGCGATTCTATCGGGACACGGCACAATGGCAACTGTGCCGCTTATGCTTCCATCCGGATGCGTCCAAGACATACATTAACGTATCATGGTTAGTGGATTCATCATTTGTCGTCTCTGCTGTTTAAAGTTTTCTAAGGGAAAGCAAGAAAATGTAAAAGAGTAACCGGTGGGGTGATGCCAGATGGATAAGAATTGGTGAAAGACATAAAAGCGTACGTCCAAGGTCGCTGCTAACATAGGATCGTTTTCTTCCAGGTATCAAGGCCAGGCTGACGACTTCCTGACCCAGTCTACCAAGATGCACAAGGACAGAGTCAACGTCATCCATTCTTCTTTTGATCCAGTGGGAATATATGTTCAGGCCGACCGGGCCACGAGTGAGGCATTTTGCACAGTCACCAGCGAAATCACCATTGACGATGTTGGCTACGAACTAGCCTCGCACATGCGCCTCTTGAACCGATTGGAAAAGTCTGAGGAGGGCAGATGGCACATACTAAGCATGGAGGCCATCTATGTCAGAGATCGTCTGATGAGTACGCTGCCGGGAGCGCCTGTCACCTTGAGGCCTGACTTGGTCAAGCAAAGCGAGGAGTACCCAGGAGGCTATCGCAGATTGGCTCTTGTGATGCTACATCGGGGCTTAAATCCCCGGAAGGATCTGCCGCATGAGGAAGATCAGCCAAAGGTGCGGCGTTTGTTGGAAGCAAATCGGAATTTTCTCGATGGTGGAGGAGAGGGAACCGCAAATGGATCCTATTTGTAATGTACTTCAAACTCTGGCAGAAAATATTCTCGCAGAGCGATGTATATCCCGTGCGACTATTTCGAATTCGAGCCTCAAGGGCAACTAAATTATAAAGAGAACTCAGAAAAGTTCTCAGCAACTTCTAGGCTCCTTAGAAATCTCTGGCGGAAATAGAGTGCTTGGCATCGACAAGGCTGTGTCTGATGTCATCTGTTCAGCCCTGGCCAAGCAGGGAGTGGCATGTTTCTGGTTCGGTTGCGAAAGACCAAGGATGGGTGGCATAGACTCATAGTGTATGAGTGAGCTAAGTATGAGCAAGAATTGTGCCTTGCCGAGGCAACCTTTCGGAACTGCACTCACTGTGCAGAGTTTGGATGTTGCCGTGGCCGTTCATGCTCTTGTTCTTGTCCATCGTGTAACCCGGTCCCCCTCCGCTGAGCCTGCCTCACAGACCAGACCAACGGGAGAGGAGAGGATTTGTGCCACGGGCATGAATCGTAATGCTTAGTTCCATTTCTTCTCTTCAGCTTTGTGCCCGACGCCTTCGTGTTGTAATGCATCGTTCGTCGACCAGGACACCAGGTTGGTATCTATTCGATCGGGCTCCAGTAGGCTCCGTTTTTTTTTTTTGGGCTTGTAATAACGTTCTAGAAGCGTGTATCAGCTAGCCACTGTACATTCTTGACGTCTCCCAACTTCTCGATGAGCCTTCTCACCAATGACCATGCACTCTGTTCCGAAGAGTTGTGAATTGGTCGCGTGGCAATGTCCAGCGGGCGCCGGGCCGTGTCGGTTGGAAATCTCACCAGACGCCACAACACCGTCACAAGGTCTTTGCGGGTTTGGCCATAGAGAAGTGCGTGACCTGACGTGAGCACTGAGTACATTATCCTCAGCCTCTTCCGGCAAGCCAACCTTGGAAATTCCATAGTTCTCAGCTGATGTCCTGTATTTGCGTCGCTTCTTGTCTTCGTTGTTTCTTTGGTCGAGGCCGATCAATCGGGAAGCCCGTGCATGTATTGTATGTTATGTATGTGAATACGCCCCCAATGGCGATTGCTATTTCTAACCAATCGTGCCCTTGGAAAGAACGTGGACTCGAGGGCTTGAGCAACGTGGATGACAAAAAATAGGCAGCCTGGCAGCCTGCTTCTCGTTAAAGCGCCTTTGATCTGCGTTCCGAGACATGCATGGGTGATTGAGATTGGCATGTATGTATGTACGTATGTACATAGTTTCAAGTTTGGGCCCTGGAGGCTGGGGAAACAAATCTTGATTCGTTTCTGGGCCCGCAAGGCGCAAGTGCTCGTGACGTCTTATTTCTTACTTTGCTCTCTCACATGAGGCTTTGATCTACGCGGGGTAGGTAGAAGTACAACGTGAGTCTTTGAAGATAATCACCGATACTGAATGCTTACCTATCGCTTATTTCTAAGCGAAAGATGGCTTGAAGAATGATAAATATCGGTCCCCAGTGCCCATCTACGCCACAATGTATTCTGGTCACGAACGAGCTGACATGCTAGAGATCAATTCTCCCAGCCACATCAAGTGATGAATCGCAAGGCATTCCCTGAGGGGCGAAGAGCCATAGATGGATGTAACGTGTTGAAATGTTTCAGATAATTCTGTGAGTCAGATATGGATCGCGCGTATGACACGAGAACTGCACACAGCGTCTAATGCATACGGGGAGAGAATCTCTCGTGAGTCGCTCTGATTCAACTGGATCTCATTACGAAAGAGCAGTGTTATCCCAAATGACGAACACACGTCAGCACGCCAAGCCAATGGGCAGACGCACATTCTCTGCGCCGCTGCGGATGCGCGTGAATGGAGAGACCCAGAATAGGTGTTCATAGATGATCATTGATAGATCTCCCACGTGGCCAAATAGTTCCAGGGTCCTGAATCGGGGCACAATGCGCCTCGTGTTTTTTTTTGTCTCTTTTCGTTCTATTGCCCAATCATGTGCAGAGATGATGTTGCGGTGTTGTCTCTACTGCCTGTGTCGGCCAAATACATGTCGTGTGACGGCTGCATATGGGCAATGGCCATAGCCGTCACACAGAGAGGCTTAGAACAAAGTTCTAACTTCTCGAAGAGGGGCAGAAAATAGAAGTCAAAGTAACAGTGACATCGCGCTTTGGGGCGTGCCAATCTTGGTTCTTCTGTATTTCGTACAACTGAAGCAATGTGAAGCACAGCCTACAGGGGAAAAGAAGAAGAAACCATCGTCGAAATGTGGGACGCTGAGACAGTGAGACTATCTAGGCAGGTATCTGCTTCTTTCTCCTTATAGAAAGACTATCGTTTTGATATGGATATTGGCTCTATTTTCGCTATTTGGATTACTTCGAATTCGGCTCCTAAATATAGAGGTCCTTTCGGTCATTCCGCAACAGCGTGTTAGTCGCCATTTCCATTTCTTCAAATTCGGGACTTAAATATAGAGGTCCTTTCGGCCATTCTTCAACAGCGCGTTTGGGAATGAAACACATGCCTTGTAATATTTGCATTACCGACAACCCATCGATTCCCCAATCTCCACACTCGCCAGACTCCTTCAAACATTGTATCGAAGAACGAAACGCACGCATCGCATATTGAAGAAACGGAGATACGATGTCTCGGGTCTTGCAATATGTGGTCTTGCTTGCCATTGCATTCTCAGCAATTGCATTGGCGGATCCAGACGAGAAAGTGATGGCAAAGCTGGTCAAAGAGTACCAGGCCAACACCATCAAGGGTCTTGAGCTTTCCGGATATGGTTCACCCTGCACGCCGGACAATGTAGTTGTCCGAAAAGAATGGTACGTACTCCATCTTCTTGGCTTTCTTTGGACTATGGGGAGCCGTTTGCCTGTGTGATGTGTGCAAAAGTTTGCACAGAGAAGCGGGAGAGAGTCGCAATCGCATCGGAGGAGGGCAGATGAGGAGGATAGTGGCCCGTGAGCGATAGGCGATAGGCGATGGGGTAGGGTCCTTGCGAAGACTTTGACAGCGTCTGGTACTGATGAACGACTTTTTTTGGGCTTCACCCTGCCAAAGGGGTAACATGAGCCACCGATCCCGCCGGGAATACATCGATGCCGTCAAGTGCCTTCACGAACTGCCGTCCAAGATCGATCCCGAATTGGCACCCGGTGCGCGATCTCGCTACGACGATTTCGAAGCCGCGCATATACGGCTGGCAGCCAAGATCCACGGCACGGGCTTCTTCCTTCCCTGGCATCGCCACTTTGTCCATCTCTACGAGACGGCGCTCCGAGAAGAATGCGGCTACACGGGCTACCAGCCCTACTGGGACTGGTCCAAGTATGCCCATCGACCCGTACATGCGAACCCTCTGTACGACGGCTCCGAAACTTCAATGGGTAGTAATGGGCGGTATATACCCGGCCGTAACGGCACCGTGCAGCCCTTGCCAGTTCCCGTGCCGAATCCTCCCACACTGAAATGTCCTCCCGGCACGGGGGGTGGCTATGTCAAGCGCGGGCCCTTTGCCCACTGGACGTTGCATCTGGGGCCGGTCATCCCCATGATTGTCCGCAATGGGTGGCCAGTCAACCCAAATCCCCGACCCGATGGCCTGGGATATAATCCGCGTCGTATGATTCGTGACTTCAACAACACGTTGCTGCTGGAGGGAAACACCTACAAAATTGTCAATGACATGCTGACGAACCTGACGGGTAATTTCCCCTTCCTTGTCTTTATAGCGTTTCCGTTGTTAAGCAAAGGAAAGGAGAAGAGAGACGGGAGGCAAGCGAGTTTGTGACGCATTTTCTCATTGACTTACTTGTTGGCCAGACATCCACACCTTCCACCCCTACTTTTATAGGGGCCCACACCTCGCGGGACACCTCTTCATCTCTGGCTACGACAACGATTTTTATTCTTCCCCCGGCGATCCTCTGTTCTACTTTCATCATGCTCAGATAGATCGCATCTGGTCCATCTGGCAGGCGCTCGACTTTTCGAAGAGAGAGAACGCGCTCGATGGGACGCTTACTATGAGCAACAGTAAGTTTCTATTGTAAACACGTACACATATGTGTTTATGACCCCCAAGACTCGCCATTGTTGCTTCACTCACCCATGAACTCAAAGTCAGAAAGCCTCGCAAACTGCAAGATGCTGATTTATTTTCTAGTACCCCCTACCAGAAACGTGACGCTCGAGGACGTCATGTCTTTTGAGTTTGAGCCATCCATTCTCGTCGGGCAGCGTATGAGCCCTACCAAGAATGGGTTGTGCTACATATACGAGTGATGTAACACGGAAATTAGAATAAGGAGGGCCATCGTGTTGTACTGCACTCGCTACATACGCCTCCGGTTTGTCTTTTTGATTTGCTTGCGGGCGTTTCCAGTGGTGTAGCGCAGCTTCGTCTTCGTCGACAGTTTCTTTCCTTGACGTTCATGCTCACCATTTTTAGACTCTCATTCGAAAGACGATAGACAGAAGAGGGTGGAGGCAAAGAAAAGATTAGACAGACATTTTCTTAAAGCTAGACACTTCATGCCTATAGAGCTTGCTTAGATTTTGAATCATACACTCGTTTGACTGCAAGTGGATTCATCGTTCGAGACGTGTGATTTCATCATGGCACATTTCGGTTGTGCCACTTTTCGTACGGGAGTGCAGAAAGAGATGTGGCGGACATCTGACCTCAAAACTCGATCGAACACAAAGGGTGTTGCTCCTGCGATGAAAAGTGACACAAAGTGCGATGAAGTGCGTCAAATATCGCTGTGCTGCGTCTCTTCTCCTTGGCCTATCCGTCGTAATTGGTAAGCTTCGCAGCACGCAATCTCACGAGCGCTGTGTTCGTCTCCCGTGTGTCTGTCTCATCTTGCCGAGCTCGATGTGGTTGCCTCGTGCAGGTGCCAGCTCGTTCAGCATTCAGCCTCACTTCTCAGCAGGAGGTATGGCGGCCTGGCTCACGAACGGCCCACGTGGAGTCTGGCAACGGGTGAGCGAAGCTGATAGAAACGGCACAAGATTGTTTTTTCAGCGCGCATGATGTGTTTCCTGTGAGACGGAAGAGACGACGGACGGCACGTTGTTTGTTGTTGAGTGAGGGGGATCTGCTTCGCCACGTTGTCCGAAATTGCCGATTGCGGGGAAAGCCTTCGCGAGCGCCACAACTTGCAAGAGCCGCCACATGGTCCGTGTCCGACTCCCCAACCGCTTAGCTGGGGCGTCGACTGCCGGTTGTCTGAATCTGCTCTAGTGCCAGGTCCAGTGGACGGCTGTAACGCCTGTAACGGCTGCAACTTGGTGCATTTGGACTTTTTGGAGCCAAGTTGCTTTCCACTTGTGACTTGCGAGGTTACATACAATGAAAGCCCGTCTGTCATGCCCATTGCCAACTTCGTTTCATTTACCTTGTGCGTACACCTTTGGTCTCATGCGAGATACTTTGCAAGAGGACTCTCTGGGACATTTCTAAGAAGTCTTTGTGTTTCTACGGAGTACACGAGAATCGCTACGAGCACTGCTGAATGCGAATCATCGCAACGGCTTTTCAACGGTCAGACCAGACCATCAATTGATGCAACACGTGGACGATTCCAACTTCTAGGCTGCACACTTCCGCCCACAATCCTCAAGATTCCTAAAAGAAAAGCAAGAACACAGTTACGCCCGAGTCCCAATAAATATGGCCGTAGCTACGACTTCCTTCTCTACTACCTATTAGTTGGCGCTATTCCGAGTAACAGCAACACCCCTGGCATTCCCCGTCTCTCAGATACGGCGCTCGATGATAGATGCGCTTCATGACCGCCAAGTACTCCTGAACCTTGTCATCTCGTTGAAGAAACCCAGCCTTGACCCCGATGCTGTACAGCTCTTGGACTTCGTTGATGGCATTCTCCGCTGGAGATGCTGTCTCCTTGGCGAGAGATTCCGGTTCCGCTGTGACCATTGGGGGAAACCGATGGGCATCATTATCCTGGACGTCTTTCTTAGCTTTTCAAGATTCCTCAAGAATACTTTCTCTTGAATTCGGTCCTAGTTTTCCCTCGATCCTCACCTGAACATTAAGAGGGTGGTTGTCTCCGCCCGGCGTATGAATCGTCTCCGACAGGCTCCGTGGAAGGTCGCGATGCTCGTCCCCGTTTCCCTTGAGCATGCCTAGGTCGAGACTGGAAAAGGCGCCCGAGGATGTCGAGTAGCCACCACTAGCATCATGTTGGATGTAGGAATGGCCGTTGTTGTATGTCTCAATCGATCTGTTTGTGAGCGCCTCACTCTGGCTGTGCGATGCACCGACACAATTCGACTGCGGGCCGCCGGTCGGTGTGAAACCCATGTGCCATGGTTCCAGGGGTAAACTCTCGCTTGCGTGAGTTGCCACTGGAGATTGTTTATGTATCCAGCTCGTCCTGTAGTCAACTCTGTCGCCTATCCCACGGGGCTCTGTGATGAAACCGGACTGCATCGAGGATAGCGGTGATAATAATGATGTTGTACTACCGACGTCGTCCCCGGTACAGATGGACGGTCTCGACTGATTCGAATGCGATTTCTTGTGACGTCTTCCTAAATTCGTGTTGTTGTACACAATCAAGACCAGGTATTAGCACATGTTTTATTATAAATAGATGGATGTTGATGTGTTATGTCATGATCATTGATCCCTGCAAGGATTTTTCATTGTTATTATTGGTGCTTGTCAAGGTTAAGGTTCGTACTCCAACGCTGCTGAGATTCACGGTTCTGGCGACGCCGTCTTTCACGAAGATCTTCACCAGATTGCTCTGGCATATTCCCGATCTCGGACGTGTCGAGGGAGTGCTCAGTGAACTGCTAAATAGGAAAAAAAAAGAAAAGGATAATAATGCAAGGGGGAAGAAAGAGGAGGGTCGGGGGTAGAAGATCCTTGTAATATCTTCTTGTCTTGTCTCTTCTTTTCTTTCTCTCATTCTTAAGTTGTGTTTTCTACAAGATCGGCGGGCGGTGGCGTCGCTTCAAGAATCAAGAATTCCAAAGTAAGGTAAAATGACAGGAAAACAGGAAGCCGATTGGCTATACTACAGAGAGCGTGATAGAAACAGCAACGTGAGCGGGAAAACTAGATGACATGTGCAATTCTTTCGTCCTGTCAACAGAGGGTTGCATTTTGAATCTCCGCCTCACTTGAAGCGGCACACCAAGAAGGGTGGGGAGCTCGCGCGTCCAGCCCAGCTTTTCTGCCGTAGGTATGTATGTAGCTTGTTGGTAAGCACCCCTTCTTGAAGCGATTGCAGAGCCGAAAGCTGTCAGATCTCTTCTTGCTGGCATTGAACTTTTCTCTATCATTTCCGACCTCCGCCTTTCGAGGAGATGGCGGACTCGGGGAGACCTTTTGCGCCACGGATGCAAGTTTCTCATCTAGAATAGCTGAACTCGTTGCGCTCGCGAGCGATGATATCCGAGCTCAGGACGATTTAGTTGGCAATGAGAACTGAGGGCTGAGTTGCAAGGCCAACGCGGCGCGCATGGGAGGGCTGCATGTGGCTGCATATTGGATTTGGTGTTGCTGGCGGTTGCATCACACGCAGCGTTAGAGTCTAGAGATGACGACGGATAGCATAAAGTACACCATACAACATACATGATAGATCTGCAGCGCCCACGGCCAAATCTCGAATACGGGTTCAAAGCCTCCAGTCGTTCCCACTCGCTCGCATCACAGTTGCCGCTTGAAGCGAGCCAGATTCCCAAAACCATACGCATCGTCGCATATCCTAGATGCTTGAAGAGCTCGAAGCGGCTCTCTAGAAGCTGCGATACTTCGACGCACCAGAGAAATGCTTCGAGAAAGCAGATAAAAATCCTTGGCCCTAAGCTTTACAACTGTACGAAAGATAAACGTGCTACTCTGGACCTTAAGATCCGAAAGAATGACTCGTCATTTCTTTCAGGCCATGTCTTGGAGCTCACATTGTGACATTGCCAATACCTTTTGCACGCGGCATGGCGTTGCTCCGCGGATGCACCGGTGGCCGCTTTCCGTAACAGATTCCGTGCACCAAAGCACGCGCCGCGGACCGGTCCTTGTTTGGTGACGCGAAAAGGCAACTTCCTCTCCTGATTACTCTCTTGCCCTACTCTTCGCAGTATGAAAAACTTCACTTATGAAGTTCCGATGAAAATGCAACGACCCGCGGGCCGCATATGAACACAAAGGTTTAATTAAGGAAGGAGTGAATACGGAGCGGCCAAGTTTCTCTGCAGCTCTGGCACAAAGGCCCGCACCGTTCCTGTTTTGCACTGTGCAGACAGAGGCGCACCCGTCTGACACGGACACCAATTTTGTCTCACCCGCCAGGCTTCTATCTATGTAAGAGCGGCAATGACTAGACTCTAGGTTTATGTCCGAGTTAAAATGACCTTCTTCTGCCCACTTCATCACTCTGTTCTAGAAAAAAAAAATTGTTCCCATCGCTTTTATTATGGTTGTTGAACGTCGACCGACTAGAGTCTTGCAATGTCTTCACACCTCGACGATGTATGGCACCATGGAATCTGGATGATACAATGTGCCCAACCTGCCCTTGCAACAATAGCTCGCAGGGTATCCGCCGGGAAGCCTGCCGAGTGTAACGAGCCGGATGCAACACGGCAAGCTCCTTCTTCCAACGAACCGTTCAAGATGCCAAGCAGATGACTGCTCATCTCATCTCGAAGGCATGGTCATCTCCTGCATGGTACAGCTTTCGGTTCCACCCTTATGACGATAAGGTACAGGCACAATCCTACCTGTATCCTACGGAGCGTTCACCACTACCAGAATACCTGTCACCTACTACTAGGTAAAAACGCCGGTTGCTTCCTCCAATGCTGACTGCAGCTAGATCTCTGGACGGAGCCTATTCGTGGAGTCATGAATACAAGGCAGTTCCTCAGGGGATGGCTGCGAACCAACCAGTCGACCGGCGACGACTAACCTGGTCAGCTGGGGATGACCTCAACTATCAGACGACAAGCCGCTGAGCGCTTCTTTCAATCAGGTGTTCAATCCCCAATCTTCACGATAATTGAGACGGCACAGCGCCTCGCCTGTCTCAATTGTATTTCCTACATCACGGTATCACCTTTGGATTCGACTGATACTCAACAACAGGATGCCAGACTAGTCGGAATTCTAAAGAATGACTGGGTCGTCTTTAACTCTCACTCCATGTTTATGAAAACGACATGTCGGACTATGATGCTACGGGAACAATTAGCCCGACCCCCACTTGTCGACCGTCGACCGTCGTGGGTTTTCCCCTTTCCCGTTGTGTGTCGTATTTAGTCTTTTAGACGATATTGTGCCTTCTATGCAAGGACACTGAGGAAAACCGCATATGCATGTACATATCCCAATCCAACACGAGGCATATTCCCGGGCCGGATCCAGTTGGCAGTACGTGAACCGCTCGGCATCAAGAATGTCCGATGAGGCAGCTCCAGCGAATCACGATTTGTATGCTTGGTTCATCATTTTTTTTCCGCCATGTGAGCATGGTGATCGTGGCCTTGATCGCAAGTTTCGCTTCGCGCACCGGGTGACCGGCCGTCACGGCCCGTCAGACAGCCATCGATATCATGTACGCGTCAGAGACTAGAGTGAATAGCACTGGAGACTCCAGAGCCCTGCATACCGACCGGGTGATAGTTTCTGCCTGAAGGATCAACCAGACTTCTCGCCGTATCAGGATGCTGTGCAGACGCAGCTAAATAAGCATAGGCGAGGCGCGCCCCGTCCTTGAGGCTTGCGATGCTCGTTCCCTTGTCAGCGACGTCAATGCTAGAACCACGGGTTGAATTGAATGGAAAGCTCCCCGCAGAGGGTGGTCCCGAAAATATGCGAGGCGAGATTCTGCAGCTTGACTTGTAAGTTGTCGTCCGACGGACGCGCTGACTCCTGAGCACCTGTAGGCTGTCTGCGAAAGAAGCGAGATCATGTACTGCGAATGGCAAATGCAAAGCATGCTTCAATAGCACACATCACATGCGTATTTAGGCCCGTCTGGTGATTGAGCGTCCAATCACACACAGTATTTTCTTTTTGAGGCTACGAGCAGGGACCTCTCATCGAATCGGAAAAAAAGACCTCCTGCTGCGGTGCGGTGCGCATTATTGCATCATTGCACAGGGGTAGCGGCTTCGATTTGGTAACGAGTTAGGTATGTACATAGTATGTTTCTATCGTCGTTGGGACTTTGGTGATTCTCAGACGTATTGCGTAGTCGTGTCTGCACTGTGCACACGGTATCATTACCAGGGCCTTAGCAGCCCATTGAACTGATCGCTCCACGCCGTTGTTATCTTTCGTCGTTATCACGTCGAAGCCGATAGGCAGAGAGAGAAATATGAAGTGTATCAAAACGCATTAGGAGGCGAAAAAAAAGACATCAAGCAAGGGAATTAAAAAAAGACCTATAAATTAGCAGCTGCAGCTCTCGCGCATTCAGATCCATCGGAAGAATATTGTCGCAACGATCGGCCTTCCATGCCAGATGATCGCTTTTCTCCCCGAGCCTAAAAATCTCACTGTTCGGAGCATGGATACGGGAGATCGGACTGAGATTGTGCACGTCATCTTGATGATGCATTCGTGACCAATCTTTGCCCTGGATCTTTATCAGGCCTCCTCGTGCTTCATCTCGCCAAGGCGGACACTTGGTCAATGTAACAACACCGCGTGTTCCACAGAGATGCTGCTCGTTGACGTTCACGAGCTGCATGCACAGCCCGTCGGGTAGCGTGTCAGCCGAATAGCCACCACGCGGCGACTCCGAGGTCAATGCAACGTCCTGGGCTGCGCGTGTTCTGGTGTGCCATCCTGATGGAAAGAGCACACAAAGGGTCGTAGGAGGAGGTTCCAACATGTGAAGATGGTGCGTAGCCATCGATTGAGCCCGAATATTGGTGCATCATCACTGATCAGACATGTCTTTCGCATCGGGTGTTGAGTGTTGGAACTGGAGAGAAAGCTGTGGGACAAACGTTGCGGGCGCCGGCAGTGGGGTGACACAACTCCACGGACCACGAGTCATCAGCCGAGATGAGCCCCGAGGGAGAGACATCCAGCAACCTGGTTAACATGTACAATGGCCTGTACGAAGTAATCTTACAACGGGTTTTTGTTTTGTTCCTGGTTTCTTCTTTCTTTTTCCTTTTCTTTTCTTTTTCTTCTTTTCTTCTTGGCGAATATGTACCGCCAAATTACGAGGAATATTCCATACTCTAACTCCGTATACATACTACGCACAATTGGGAAAATCCAGTACCTATTGCCAAGCCTGTCTCGGTAGGTATTTTCATGTCTCAGGCAAGCGTCTCAGGCAAGAACAATGGCCCCCTGTGGCTATCGGCACATTGCAAGGCCTTGTATGTAAGACGGATGCTCACTGCTCAGCATCCCGGCATCATGTTAACGTCACGCAACATCCATCAAGGTCATGCTCACCTTGCGCAATTGTGCCCAGAGCTGAATTTTCGCCAATGACAACGGAAAGAGATAGCTTGGCGAACAAAGAATTCGTGACCTGACCCCGACATCGTAGATTTATGAAGGCGAACGGGCCAGCAAAGGGGCGTCTTGCCGAAGATAGCACCAATAAGGTTGGTCGTGCCGTCGGTTCGTTTTTTTAGTCGCGGGGGTCGGGAATAGCATTTCTCGTGATGCGGTAATCCCGGTCCATGTGCTTCTTCACTTACTTCCTCATTCAATGCTTAGAAGTTAAGAGGGAGCACCAATCAACTTTCAAGAAAGGTTGTAAATTTACTCTATACACCTGTCACCGCTATGCTGTCACTGGTGCCAGGTGGTTCAGACTTCAATTCACTAGCTGAGTCTCGCTCGCAGTAAAGCGAGCCAAAAATAGGTGGATAGAAATTAGTACCATATCTATTGATATGTATCGGGTTTCCTCAACTGTTCGGTGCGTATTTCTTTGCTTCTGAGGCCAATCATAGAATCTTCACAGCGTTTCACAGCTCTGCCTGTAGATCTCCCAGAACTTAAGTTAGCACCCTATGTTGGCGATTTATAGATGCCATTCAGTAGGAATCCAGGAGTTAAAGGTAGTCTCCACAGACCTCCATTCGCAGAGTTGACACTTGATCCTGTTTCTTTGCATATCGAGTATCGCGTCTCCTCCAGACGGGTAGCATGATCTCCCGCCAGTGAAATGGGCTCGAATTCGTCTGTAACAGGGCTCTGAGGTTTCAGTTCGTATGGCGCTCCTACAACAGACTTCATGCCAGTCGATGACAACGGCAGAACAGATGAAGACGATACATTTGACCCGAGTGGCTCCGGGTCGTGGCGTTCCCGAGACGACCTCGAGCGACCGGAGCGGAAGGATGCGATGGACACGACGCTGCGAATACTTCGGAGGAGAGCATCTGGTGCTACTGACGCAAACACCATCCAGATGGAGGGCAAATTGACAGCGACAAGTCCGACACCCATTTCCAGAATCATGTAGAAGACAACTCTGGACAAGTACTCTGTTTTCCGTGTCAGAGACCTGGAAGATCTTTCCAAAGGTTTGTAACTTACTTTCAGGGTCGATCCTGTGAATTGCTGACTGACCGACTGTGAGGAAGAACGATTGTGATGAATTGTGAGTCAGTGACAAACACGACCATTAACAAGACCAACATTGCAACACCATACCAGTGACTACTTTTATTATGACGACCAGTCTTGCGAGCGCGGCGCAAACACCTCTAGCATCCGCAATATTCCGAATAGTTAGCACCTGAATTCTAACAGAACAAGAAATGGCACAACAAAAGAAGGATCAGGGGTCGGTAACTCACAGGCAAGCCAGCAGAAATATTCCCACTATGGCCACCTTTCTGCTTCGCGTCGTTTGCAACTGTATCACTGGATACACAGGCAGCACCAAGACTATCAGATCGAGCACCAAATTGGAAGTGGCTTGCGCCTGCAATGTAGGGTACGACCTGGTGCAGTACTTGAGTTGAGTACCATCCCACGGCGCAGAGAAGTGTGTGCCGCACTGAAAGGCGAGAAGAAACTCGAATATCACAACCCAGCAGGCGATGATGACGAGTAAGATGATGATGATGACATTGAGAACGGCTTTGCGGCCGGCGACACAAAATATGCGCTTGTAGAAAAAGAGAGCGCTTGCTTTGATGCAGCCGAGGCAAATAATCGAGACGAGGCTGAGGGAGATTTGGGTCTGTACATGGCGAGTTGACGAGAGCGTGTTAGTAGTAAGTCGTGACGCTGGCGGTGCAACTAGTATTCGACAAGTAGATGATGTGAACATGGACAAGTGAGAAGTCAAATTCGAGCCTCAAGGACGGAAATGAAAGAGAGCATCACCTTTCCGGACCGTTCCAGGGTTGCTTGTCGCTGTTCCTTGGATATCTCAAATGTCGAATACCCGACTACCTGGAGGTGCACCGCTAGACATATGGGTTTGCGATGGTCAGCTTCGAGTAATTTGTGGTCACCACTATGGAATTGTTTGCGATAGAGTAGCGTATGTAGGTACCGTAGAAAACGCATGAACATGCGCCAATAAAGGATATCTACCCGTCATCAGTCGTCAGCTAGTTCTTCTTTTCTCCTTTCTTCTTCCTGATTTCGCTTTCAAGGACTCAGACTCAGACTCAAACTCAGGAGTAAGAACGACTCAAGGGGAACGTAGCCTGTAGGCCTTGAACTCACCAAAGCAGGAAGCATAAGCCAATCGTCGGCCAACAGGCTCGCTTTCTGATGACGTCTCGCATAGAAGCGCAGCGCAACGGCCACGATCACAAGGCCCAGCGGCACGGCGCCTACGGCCACGAGGGACTCTGCCGTCACCGTGCGATCCGGCATGCTGACTTGAGATGAGCTTTTCTTTTCCCTTTCTTCCTCTTCTTCCTCTTCTTCTTCTTCTCTCTATTCATGAAGCGCAACGGGGAGAAGAGCAACGTGCCGGTTTACATAGAAGAGCAGCCTAAACAGGTCCTTCTTCCTCCTCCTCTTTCTCCGCCTTCTTCTCCGCATCCTTCCCCATCCTCACCCGTGACCCTTCCGTGTTATGTTTTGCCGGATATCGACTCCGTATGTACTAAGCAGGACTTTAGCAAGCAATTGTACGATTTTATCAGGAACAAGCGTCGTGTTTGGGGCCGTCGAACAAATCTCCCGGCATGTGCATGCATGAGCCTTTTACCATGGTCCATGGTCCATGCACCAGGCTGTATTGTTTTTTTTGCGCATTTCCCTCGCCTTTCTTTCAGAACGAGACATGGCCCTTGGGCTCGCTTGTCTGGATTACATATTTTCCGTGTATTTCGTCCATCAGACAGGGAATGAAGGCGGGGGATGAAACAAAAGGCAATAGTAGAAGAAAGAATATGGCCATGGGGCCCCCCTTCTGCGGGGTTGGCCGTAAAAATGCATTGGAGACTGGAGTGCTTTTCTTGGGCTGCATGCTGTTAGCGGCCGGCCTTCTTATTATGCCGAGATGAATGGCATTTTTTGCTGTGTACTCCAAGCGCTCTTGAAATGCTGTTTGTTAGGCCTTCTTCGGAGTACCTATACTCTGTATGAACTGTGTTGCGTTGTTGTGGTGAAATGTTTTAATTGCTGGCAACATTTTCCGGATGCTACCGAACTTGATATGCCCCTCCTTTGATGGTCCTTTCCGATTGGCTCGTCCTCGGCGTCGGCCAAAATTCCATGGGCCATTCAACTTGCCGGTCGCATTCTCTCAAGTATTGCATATTTCCCTCGTCCATATGTGTCCCTTTCGGTAACAATACGACTATCTTGCGTCGAACTCTCGGCCAGAGGACTCAGAACCGGCCATCTGACAACCACCCGTGACCCATGACGAGACTCGGAGGAAAGAAGCTCCTCGATTGATCCTTTCACTCAGCCCATCCTTATCGAGTGAAGCAGCCAGGGGACAAGACCTCGAGCATGGAGGAAAACGTTTGCGCAATGAATTCTCCCCTCGCGGACGTTTGTCCGTACTCCGTACGTACCTAGTCGGATGCTGCAAGTTGCAACGATACGTTGGTCCACGGAAAAAGCATACCGCGGCAAGCGCTCCAATTTCGCCATCATTTATAACTCAAACCGCCGTCCGTCTGCGGTTCACAAACGGAAGTGATGCCGTCCAAACAAGACCAAGTCTGATACCTACCTCCGACATTGTCACCAGTCGTCTTTGTACCTACCGTGAGAAGGCATACATAAGCCCAAAGGAGCAAATCAATGCCACCACAACTCTATCAGCCACTGCAGCAAACGAGTCATGACCTCCCGGACTACCAAGACCGCTCTTGTACATGCCTGCCCTCATCCTCGGGCCAAGCACGGCAGAGAGTCATATATACGCTATCAGTCTTCCTATGCATCTCAATCATCATGAATGGCTTGCTGGCTACTCGACTGCGCCTGTTCCCAAGCCCTTCACCAGTACCCAGCATTGGTAAGAGAATCGGCCGAATCATGCAAACTGGAGTCCAGCCATGCAAACCAAGCAACGCACGAAGGAAATCCGGGCCAACTTGACATCATATGCAGCCAACCTAAGATGGAATCAGCCCACGCCCATCCCCTTTGACGAACGAGACATAGACGACCCCTTATGGGACGACCCCGAGTACGACTATTTCGACGGCTTTGTGGCTCTCGATCATGAGTATGCCAAGAAGAACAAGATACTAAGTTCGCAGAACTGGCCATGGGATCACTCCAAGGGCATCTACGTGCTCCACGGGTATCATTCTCTTCACTGCGTGGTAAGCGCCACGCTTATTGTCTACTTGCGTCTTTGTTTCTTCCGTCTTTAACTTCTACCCCCATCAACATATACTCTCCTTGCTCATTTGTTTCTTCGTCCTAACCAACCCTGGCATGTGCCGCCGTAAAAGTATGTCCTTCGCGATGCTCTCCGCCAGTTCCGCAACAACGATCCGCAAAGCTGGCCCTTTGAGCACCTCACGCACTGTCTCCTTGTGCTTCGCGAAGACACCATCTGCACGGCCGAGGACACGGCCCGATACACAGGCCATTTACATGCGCAGGAGAACAAGACCGACGGCGTGCCCTCTGGCGTGGGCGCCATTCGTATGTGTCGCGACTGGGATGCGCTTCGGCGGTTTGCACGAGAGCACTCGGCCTGCTACTATCGTCCGCTGGACCACTGGATCCCGCTTGCAGATCGGTATAAGCGGTGTCCGGACGGAAGCAAGCCGTGGACTGGGCATGAGGATGGTGGTGGTTGATAGGATGCGGGGCATGTCTAAATTTGCGTACCTATACCGACGGAAGAAGATGCATACAATCTTATTGACTATTGGAATCAATAGTGGCCATTGTGAACAGTGCGAAAATCTGTTGTAAAAATAATCGATTAAAAGGAGTGGTGCATGCCGCATGCGTTCCGTTGAACTTGGGCGACGCAAATAATGCGACTCGCGAGTGGGCTCTCTCGGAGCCTCAGCAGCTCCTTGCTTGATCTTCCAGGCCAATGTCAATCTAAACTATGCATCGATATATGACACGTGAGAGCTCTTAGATACATGAATCTTCGCGATTCATGTATTTCTTTGGTCTCGTGCAGTCCTGTTAGAGCCGGTCTGCGCACGTCGCAGCAGCGCCCCTTTGTTACCCCTCCAGCACCTCGGTCTTTACGAAAAACCACATGGAATCGCGGCATATTCTTATCCAAGGAAAGTAGAAAGAAGCAATTATAATCAACACGATGGATGATGGAAGTAAACAAACATTCAGCAACCTTGAATCCTTGATTGACTACAACACACAGCTAACGAGATTGCTAACATGTAACAATACGCAGCTAGAGCCTAGCGGTCTCGTTCCCGAGTTTGCGGCGCTGCGCCCTCTTGCATGTCCTCTCTGTCTATACTGAGTAATCTCATCTAACTCTCGCTACATCACTCTTCTCTTTCGTCGTCGAATCTTGTGACGCAGGCTGTTTGTGCCGCCCATGCCCCGAGTCAACGTTATCTAAGCGCCACGAAGTTACTAGTTAGATATCGGAAGATCAAGGGAAGCAATCCAGTCACAGTTTAACACATAAAGAGCCACATGTGCCATAACAGCAAGTTCCAGAAGAGCATGAAACGAACTAAAAACCATCGATGATCGACCAGAAAGATAGGCAGACTGTAGACAGACAGACAAGATCAACGTACAGTTTGCTTTCACAAAAATAAGCTCAGTGAGCCCATGAGGATTTTCCGATTCTGAAGCAAACATTAGCAATTTAGATGCCGTAGGCCCGTAGCAAAAGTGGCCCTCAGCGGCCCAGCCTTCCTGCCTCAATCTTTCCATGCTAACTTCTAAGAAGAATGGACAAAACTCACTGTAGATATGCCCGTGTGGACTCGGCAGACCCATCGCGAGGGCAGCTATCCCCAGTGCCAAAATGGCGTGCATGGAAGCAACTGACGACTGTACAAAGGCAGGTCACAGGTGACCGAAAAATAGGGAGCGATATGTTGGATTCTGGAGTTTTGAGGTGACCAACTACCTAGCCAGCGGCCCAGCACTGAGCAGTCACAGACGTCGGACGATGAACTGGCTTTCTAGGTTTTGTATTGCGATTTATCTTCCTAAGTTCCCACTTGTTCGGTTTCTTTTCGTTTCTGGTGTTTCTTCAAACCCTTTTCTGAGGTAGGTCGAGGCCGAGGCTTTATCGGACTGAGGCTACGGACTCGTCTCGATTAGACTGTCTTATACAGACAAACGACCCCCGATGACAGGCGAGCACTTTTCCGAAGACAGTCTACTCGAGACGACATCGGACAAACAACCCCTGTGACTTGTGACTTCTCCCGTCGACTCTACTCCGTACGTATTCACGGCGTTGCATCTCCCACCCAATATCCAAGTATTACCGATCAGTGCCGTTACCCGTAACCCGTGGGCCGTAACATATCATTTCCTCACTAGAGTATGCATAAAAAACAGTACCATACCATGTACGTCGGTACTTGCCGTCGCCTCCACGAGTCCGCTTTCCTGATATGTAGACTGTAGTTGAATGCATCATGCCGGACATGTTTGTACCTCACAGATAGCGCCTCCTGGAGTCCTAGGTGAGTAACCCAATCTACTCTATACAATCAGAACTCGTACATGCAACATACACTCTACAAACGGAAGGGGAAAGAGGGGGTTCGTTTCAACAACCAAATGTCCAAGGCCGTCCGGTCAGGTTGCAAAGCAACTGAGACCACAAGACCAGACCAACGGATCCAACTTCGGTCCCGGATAAAAGAGAACCAACATGACAGCATTCGCGGAGTACACTGCGTTGGCTTCGGCTCTCGCATACAGACCTAACGTGACGTTGAGACAAATTGCAATGCTACGTACCTATTTATGTACCATATTGGCCGTTCCACCGGTGCCTGGACCCTTGGGTCATGGATGATGGGCCTTTCCTTTCCCCTCTCCTTTTCTACCCCCCACAAACCGGCATCCCTCCACATAAACTCCTCGCGAGTCGCTCCTCTCACGAGATATTTGACAACGCACGCCCATACGAAGTTATATGTATGTATGTACAAACAAGACTTTACCCAACATTATTTCGCGCACGCTCTAGGTGTTTCGGCTCCAAAAAGATGGGGGAATGGAACCTGGCTGACGATTAATGTGCTTCATGCCTTGTGCCTCAAGAGTCAAAAAGCCTGAGGTGATGCAACGCGCGAGAGCCTAATAAGAACAAACGCATGTCGCCACCCTTACACTCCCTTGGTCACACTTGGAGTCAGCAGAACATGGAGGAGACTCGAGAGTTTAATACAACAAGGAAGGACGCGGCACGCCTTTAGGCAATTCGGCTGCCCAGGGTCACAGTGCCACGATGAGAGCAGAAGTCTCTGGTATAAATTACAACTTGCGCTTACATGATTCATCATTCATACTCCGTAGCATTCTTCACATTGTAGTATTATTCTCCCCATTCCTTCCCGCCCCCATCCCCATCCCCATCCCCGTCCCGTCGTTGTAATTATAGCCGTGCGGATGCCGCGCCAGAGCGCCCAGTGTCCCCATATCACCCCTCTTCCGCACGCCTTCCCCTCCCACAATATCCAAACCCACGTAATTCTCCACCAGATTCTTCAGAATGTGCGCATCTACATTCTCCTTCTTCTTCGTGACAGTCACAGGCAAGTGGCTCCTCACAGCCTGCACCAGGTCACACTCTGCATCAATCTCATCGTCATCTACATGCACCGCCTTCTTGAGCAGCGCCAGCTCTGACTCACGCATCCGGCCTCTGATGACTCGGAAGAGCACCTTGGCTAGGTAATGATTGCGTCGCTGCGCGTAGAGGCCCTTTGCTGCGAGGATGAGGATCGATCGTAGCGCCTCTAGCTCCAGTTCCGTCAGGGGGGTGGACTCCTGTATTCGTTCCACGCATTCCGATGCAATGAGCATGAGGGGGGTCGCGATGAACAGGTCCATGGCGTCGAAGCTGTGGCGGAGGTAATACAGTCTGATGAGCGTCTGCAGGTATTTGAGTGAATCGTCTATGATTTGTCGCGCCGTCGGTGCGTTTTGATGTATTTGTTGATGGAGGACCGGCTCGTATATGATGAGGATAAGGAGATGGTAAAAAATGCTATGATTCTCCTCGCTTTAGTCATGAGTTTCTTCACACGGTGCGATCCAGTCCTCGAAGAAGTAGGAGATTTCTTCGCAAAGATTAAAAAAGGGAGCGAAAAGTACAAAAAGGAATGTTGAAAGTCTTACTGAAGTTGCAAATGCCCCGGCAGGACAATGGCCTTGGGTTGCAGTGGCTCCGGCAGGGTATCGAACCAATGTCGCAGCCGGGCATGGAGCTGATCCGCCCTCTCCAGGGACATCTCCTTCCTCTCCGAGTACGCTGCTTTGCAGAAGTCGTTCATGATGACTCGAAAGCGGCATCTTGATCGAATGACGTGTGCAAAGGAGCAAGGCGACAAGGTCGAGTCTAGCGGATACTTGAGCCATATCTCGCCATACCAGCTAGGCCCGCTGTGCGAAGGGTCCGGCAAAGGCCATTGCGGCGGTTCCTCGAATAGCGGCGCCAACATGAAGGAAAAGGCGTTGAGACTGAAACGAAACGGTTGTTTCATTAGTGGCCAGGTAATTGCTGAATAAATCATGGAGAGGAGACTTTTGCGGTGACCGTAGACAGCCGGTCGAACACCCACTTGGCACTTACGTCTCCCAGTTATACAAGGCCCATGCTGTGAATGCTTTCCCAGAACACAGCCTACTATCGGCCTCTGCAATACCCACCCGCATAAACAGGCGCATCCGACGGGCCAGCGCAACGGCATGAAGCCGATAAGGCTGCCCTACTTCATCCAAGCCGCAGAGGTTGTAAATGACGTTGAAAATGATGCCGGCCTGGATGGTCGTTATTTGCGGAGAACTATGTTCCAGTTCCCATATGCGCTTCGCCTCAGCCATGAAGCGATACAGCATCGTGTTTGGGTTCCAGTACTCGGCACGGAGCGGGAAGGCGGGATAGCAAGCCTATGGTAAGGTATATCAGTTGAAGTCACTTTTGGTCCTCATTTTCTTTCTGTTGTCAATTTTGGTAGTGTGTGTGTGTGTGTGTATCTTTGTGTATGTCTTGTCTTGTGTGTCATGGCACATCATGGAATCTCAAACAGGGGAGACGGGGGAGGTTCGTCTGATTCTTCTCTTACACAGGCATATGCCAAAACGGCATTGACCAAGAGCGGCGAGCAGAAATCGCGCCGCCGCGCAACGAGGTCTTCCAGAAAGTAGTCTTTGTGGAAGGCGGCTGTATAGTGGTATTCGCACAGGAAAAACACTCTGAGCAGATCCCGCATAAGGGCATCGTCGCTGCAGACTGTTGTCCACAACGAGCACCTCGCGTTTTCCAGCCGCGCATCGACAATCTCAGCGGCATGAAAGGGTTTCAGATACATACTCTGGTAATTGACGGAGTCGTTGTTGGCGCCAGGTGTAGAGCTACTTTCACTTCCGCTGCTCCTTGGATATTCCCCATCTTGTGTCGTGGGGTACAGCGACGCGGCCTCGTAGATGATGGACTTCAGGTACGGGTTATTGGGGATATCAGCTGCGGGGATCTCAGGCCGGTAAGGAAACTCGTACCGCAGCCGCGTCTCGGGACGGACGGCCATCTGGATGAGGACACCTCCAGCCTTGACATGCTGCAGAATACCGCCGGGATCTGCTCCTGTTCTGACTCTCTGCAAGACTTCATAAGCATCCTGCTCCGGCAGGTTCTTCATCAGCTCGAGCAACTCAAGTTGCGCGTTGCCCTGGTTCCTCAGCTCCAAGTAGTTGCGTCTGAGAGCCTGGGTCTTCGTCTCTCCCGGATTGGTCGTGTAGTGACACTGAAGCTTTCTTCGAAGACATCGACTACATGATGGTCGTTGTCCGGGACACTGAGGCACAACTACATGTTATTTGAAAGACCTCAAGACGCAATCCTCCATGACGATCTTCCGTTACGGAAAGGGGGATGGATTCTTTCAACATTTCTGTCCTAGAAACAGAAACTAACCAAGATAAGCCAAGGGGAGGAAGGAAGAGAGAAGTAGAAAGCCACTGACCTTGGTCTTGTGCTTACGACAGGCACTGCAAGCCTCTGAGATTGTCTGCCTCTCCGACGCCGACGCCGACGCCACCCCCCCAGATACTACCGGTGACTTCTGGGCCAGTGATTGCACGCGTCTAGGGCCCCTTGCGGGTAATAGACGACGCAGAGATGACTTCCCCAAGTTGGCAGCATCATGCTCGGACATGGCGAGACCGTTGTTCCCAGTGGCAGGCCATGACATGTTGTGGTTTGCTAATAAAGCAGGCCATGGTCAGACAAACAGGCAAGGTTTTCGAGTGCGGCCCTTTTGAGAACTACTCAAGGACCAAGGTATGTATCGATTGAGAGGGGAGGGGAGGGAGGCTGGAGGCTGGAGCACAGGCGGGCGGAACGGGTTGTGGCGGGAGCGGGAAACCCCTTCCTTCGCCCACTATGTCTAAGGACTCAGGAGGTACCTATGTGTGTATGTATATACATACATACATACATATGTACCTGTGTTACGGATACATACATATGTACAACTCCGTAGAGCTCCCAGAGATGATGCAAGGCAAGATGCACGAATTCTGAGATGCCGATCCAGTCAACATGGGAAAGTTGTCGGCATCGAGAGCGGGTCACGAGGCCAATCACAAGGGCTCATCGGACCGGCACGGGCCAGAGATCCATCCGGATGTGCGTTTTCCCCTTCTAAGTTGCGTCGCGTTCGGTTCGGGCGAGAGGTATTGTCTTTCTTTCTTTTTTTCCTTCCAAGCTTCCTCCTTGGCCGTGAAGCCGACACAAGGGAGCGATACAGATCCCCTTAGCGGTCTTAACCCTCACTTCAGGTCACTGACAGGGGTTATAGCCAATCACGTCGCAGCATGATGAGGGGTACATAGGTCTTACTGCAAATTTAGCGCAAAGCTAGAAGTACCGGAAGTTTTCGAATGACAAAAAGCTACATCGGCGGGGAACAAGTTTTATCCACTGTTCATGTCACTTGAAGTCACGACCGAGTGTGGACCTCGTGACCTGAAGTGAGGGTTAAGACCGCTAAGGGGATAGGTAGGCGGCGAGATTTGCGTGGGACTACGGAGTACTTGTCTAGGTACATACCTCCTAGATACATAGGTACATGTAGTGCAAAACCAGCATGCACAGCCAATCAAACGTATGGTACTCCGTACAACCGGGCGCACTCGCATGATATCTCGCGATTTTTTTCGCGCGTCTAAAACCAGCTTTTGAATGGATTGCTGTTCATGGTACATATGTACACACAGACGGAGAGAAACATGGGTTGGGGGAGGGATCGGGACGCGGCAGATGGGTTTAGGCTATGGTCACATATCACATCTTTCTCCCACACCGGTGCTCTCCTCATTATGCGGGCAGCAGCCGAAGCAATGCCACCAACAAGCAGCTGTCGTCTCAGTTTTGTTCTCTTGCTCGTTTCTATGGCTTCTCTCCTCGTGCGAATCGGAACGATGCCCGCCTTGCCAACTTTCGGTTGTCACTTGTTGGAAAAAAAAAACGCGCAGTACTCCGTATTTAGAGTCACATGGGCCAAATCAAGTGATGGGAATTATGTACTCCTACTCCTGGGTGCGAGCCCTTTTAGGTTACACTCACGAGTATTTGCCTCAACCAGTACTCCGTACATACATATACCTACTATCTATAAGCGCCGCGTGATGAGATATCTGCCCCTGAATGACGTGTGGTGTGACAAGCCCGTTCAACGCCAACCAGCGACGCGCCATATCCCTTCCGAGTCCTACTACCTAGTTCAACTACATACCTCTTCAGTCTTGGTTGGGGATAGATGCTTTGTAAATTGTAAACCAACCCTTACCGTGCGAACCTGCATTCTGTCGTGCAGTCCTCATGGCAAAAGGGGCATATTTGGCGAAGCGAAGCGGAGCCAATTCTACATCCCGAAGGCTCTCAAATCTGGATGTGCTTAGTCATGAAAAGCTTGGCAAAATGATTGGCTCTCGAGAAATCCGACTTAAGCGATTTTAGGGCTAGCGTAGGGTTCGCCCCTTCGCCCACGGCGTCACCATACTGATCAGTCAAGATGTGTCTACAGGACAACAAAACAAAAGGAACGTGTCCTCAAACCGCGCAACTTCATGTGTGGCAAAACTTTCGCCACATTCGCATGCCTTGCAACAGAGTGCCTTCCTTTGTCCTCACGTGCCATCAATATGTTGGCAAAGGGCCATCCGATCGGTTTTCTGAAGTGCGTCGGCAGCACCAAAAAAATATGGTGACGCCGTGGGCGAAGGTGCGAAGCTGCTTAGGGTTATAGCCCTCGGATTTCTCGAGAGCCAATCATTTCGCCAAGCTTTTCATGACTCAGGACATCCGGTTTTGAGAGCCTTATGTATTTAGAATTGGCTCCGCTTCGCTCCGCCAAAAAGCGCGCTCAAACCGCATATGATACCCCATTTTCTCTGTTTTTGGATTCCCCCCCCACGAGATTAACTAGCTCTATACTTGAAGAATAGGTGCTGGTATGTGCCGGACCAACCTTTACTGCCGATGTCCTTGTCTACATGCAATCAATGCGTTGGTAAAAGGGCACTCTAGTTGCTTTCGATATCCTAATCAAGGACCAAGGTACATCTTGCCATAACAGAAACGTGCTCTCAGAACCGCACATCATGTTTCGCAAAAGCCATCCGCCAATTTCGCAGCATTGCAACAGAGTGCCTTTCTTGATCCTCGAGTACCTTCATAAGTTCATATGAAGCTGGTGGAAATCAAGCATCCCAATCGCCTACCGCAGCACCGCTGTGCGCACTGCACTGCGTCCGCAAGGACAGAAAGAAAGAAAAGCGTTGCCCCAAGTTGTCTTCATGAGTGTGTAACCATATGTACTCCTTTTTCAGTTCTTACGTATTCTAGGTATCTCGCTGGTCAAGCTTGAAGCGCGAGCTACCAGAGGAACTTGGAAGTATTCCGCGACGACGCAACGGTAAGGCTTCAGCTAATCCATCCTGTTCTCATTCCGTCTCCGATGTCATGAAACCGAGAAAAAGTGAGGGTAGCCTTGGTCCCATGCTTTCTTCTCCTCTGCGACATAATATATTCAGTTGTGGAAATTACGGCAGACAGTAACCCCAGTGGACCACCAGGAAACATACCCCGAACCGCCTACTTTTCTTCATGAACAGCACAGCAACAGCACAGCACTGACTATTCCGTATACATACACAGTCCAGACTGAGAAACGAGGAACTCATAATCTTCTTCATCTCCTATTATAAAAGCGCAGGCCCTATGACCTAAAAGTTGGTGTGTGTTGTATACACTGTACAGGCTTCAGGAGTCAGCACATGACGACACAAAGTCCGTTCAATAGTCACGGATCTCATGATATCGTATTCTCCGGTATTCTATTAAAGAAATTTTATACACAGTACTATACTACCCGAGTAGTTCACTGGTTCATCTCCCGCTCTGTCACGATGTCATCCGACAGTGGACACAAAGTCAAGCCCCTTTTCTGAAAGAGCGTCCTATAGCAACAAGTGCCCAATGTCCGCTGGACTCTAGTACCTATGTAACGCTAACGCACCAATGACCATGAACTGTATACAGTACCAAGGCCCTATTCCATCTCCCGTACAATCTTAATCTTGAATCGTCTTCGTCATGGCAACTCAACTTTTGAACTAACCTCCCGAGTCCCAGACTCCAGTCAAGGCCGTCCCCAGAAGAACCATCACTAATGAACATTCAGCATGCCCACAGACCACATCGGTGCATTTTGATGCCAAGCAGCAACGCGCCACAAATTTCATGCCAAAACGCCCATTAATCATTAATAATTATCTCGGCTTAGAGCCTTAGTCTTGCCCAATGCCTCCCGACAGATGAAGTACCCGCCGAAGTTCCGAGTTCGAACGGAGAACAATGAACATTGCTACGCTGTGCTGAACCAAGCCAAGCCTGGCTGCGCTGCGATTCCAATTTCCCTATTAGTATTCTCACGTCACACGTGCAGTGAGATGAGTTGCGTTAAGTGTCCTTGATGCCAGGAAGGGCGCTTATCCAATTACCTTCCAATGTCCACAGTGCACACGCTCAACCGAGTCTAATTAAAGCATCCCCAGCACAGTAAAGAGACAATGTCATGCCCTGGACCGTACGGCGCACCTGTAGGCTGTCCTGTAACCTCCTCTCCCGTTCTAACAAGAACAGTGCTCCGTCACCCGTGATGTGTACTTTGAAGTTTGCAGAAATGGACAAAGGATGACGAACAATGCACCTTTCCCGCTATGTGAATCCAACAGCCTTTCGCCCGCCATACGAACCATCCATCTCTTGCCATGAAAACGCCCAATCCCGACAATCAACCACGTGGCACGGTAGTGCTTCCCCGTGTCAGCCCGTGTCAGGACTCAGCGTCTCTTGCTCGATGCCGTGTAACGTGTTTTCGTTTTCGTTTTCTCGGGACGCATCGAGCATGATTGCCAGGACAGTGAGGGCCAACATGCACATCGCCAGTCTCACCCAACCATATTATGCCACGCAGCCACCCAATTTATCGGAAACGATGCAAGGCCAAGCCAAAAGAAGAACCCTCATGTATTCAATTCCCTTGAATTCAAAACTAATGACATACCAACGCCGCCTGGTATCTTGGAGGAATATACGCATGTGCAAAAAAGTCCACCCTGTCCCGTCCCAGTATGAAGGAAGTGTGCCGTCCGTTGTGGCTGTTATCACCTCTCTCCAACATGTCTCTTTTGCATGTCTTGTGAGAAAGCCTAGTGGCTCCTTGTCCTTTCGCCGAATTGTTTGCCGTCTAATGAGTTGTCCAAGAGAAAGCGTCAAGCCTGAAGATTTCTTAATCCATTAACCGGGTACCAAGGAAGAGGAAAACCAAAATAGTGAAGTGGTGTTGGATCTCGAGGATTTAAGGCCCCTCCTTTTTATTTTATTTACTTAATTTTTTTTTTCACATTTCCCTCGTCTTAGCTGACAACGGGGTCCGGGTTGGTCGCCCGTAAGACCTTGGGCTGTTGAATCCTACGAGAGTAATCGTGATCATCCCGCAATGTACCGACACTCTCCCGACTGCCGCTCCGAACGTACAAGCTCTGCTGGAAAGGGTCCATCCTTGGATCGACAGGCAGCAGACTGCTCCGATTCCCAGTGGAACCAGGAGAGGTCGGAGCTCTCGACATCTCGGCGCGGCCACTGCCCATCATGCCGGACGAGCTGCCTTGTATACTGGGGTCGTCTTGATAGCCATTTTGCTGTTGTTGCTTCTTGTGTCGAAAGTAAAAGAAAATCATCACCGCTGCCAGAATCAGCACGCCCCCAACCACGCCCACGACGATTCCAACAACGGCGCCAGTCTTCAGTCCGCTTTCCTCCACGGTAGCCACTTGGTTAACGCTTGGCGATTGGCTGCCTGTTTCGGTCGGAATAACAGTCACAGTCTTGACCGTGCCATCTGCGACGACGACGGTCTCCACACTCGATGAGCGCATGATTGTCGTCGAAGTCGTCGGAGTCGTTGGAGTCGTCGTCTCTTCTTCGGTTGACGATGATGGTGACTATCACTTCGTCAGCAACCAGTGGTTTCATGTCTCCTCTTGGCGCACAAAAATAGATACGGGTTTTTTCGAATGAAAAGAAAGCAGGGCAAAAAGTTCAACACTAGGTGCCGCAAGGGGGGGCATTGTACCGTGGGCACAAAAGTGGTTCTTGAGGGTTCAAGTGAAGAGGTCGAGGAGCTGGCTGAGATTGAGCCTACAGTGGAAGTACTGCTGCCATCACTGCTACTACTGCTACTACTACTACTGCTGCTCGTCGGCAACGGAGAGGTAGAAGTAGATGTAGGTAGTGGTTTGTCCTGCCCGGTCTCAGTCGCCAACGTCATCAACTTAGTGAGAAGGCAGGGACGAAATAATAGTGATGCAGGGACGCCAATCCATGGAGGACGACGAGGGTAATAGGGCAATGGGGCAATGGTATAGAGTGCGGAGAGCAGGAGTGAATAAATGCAGAAAAGCACAAACATCTAAGGGCTAGGAAAATCAAGTGAGAGGTGAAGACTGACGATAGAAGCAAGTCTGATAAGGTATGAAAATTGATTTCAAGACTTACCTCTGTGCTTGATGGAGCGATGCTTGGGGCTATCGTGCCAGAAGGCAGACCACCGAGAAGGACAACATACCCAAACACGCCAGGGCCGCCACACTTCTCGTCGGGGTAGCCTGGACAGCCCAAGTTGCATTTGCCTGTGCTGAGCTGGGTGGACTTGTCGGGTGTGTAATTTGAGCACCAACAACTGTTGGATTGAGTGATGGCGTAAGCGTAGTTGTTGGGATTGCAGTAATCATGGCAGAGCCCGTTGGTCTGAAAGATGCTGACGTCTGGATGAAGGAATGCGAGTCAGTTTTTAGAGGCTCTGAATGCGAAGAATGGAGCCCGGGTATTCATCTTACTTCTTCCCATCGACGCCGTGTTGAAGCTGGCACAAATATCGACGTCAATTGCGTCCGTCAGGCCACTCCAAGCAGCAGCTATAAATAAAATGCTGCCTATGCCTGGAGCGGCCATGATCGCCTGTAAGGACATGACAATGAAATGAATGAGAAGGAGGGAGAGAATAGGAGCTACGTATGTGTCAGTCAATGTAAGTCACCACAGCTGTTGAGCTGCCCATGGCGAATCAAGGTTCTTTGACTTTTATGATTCTCTCGTGATCTGCAAAAAGGGTTGTTTTGTTCGTTGGGTCTATCTTACCTTTGTGAAAGCCAACTTCATAAGCGAAGGTAGGAAGCAATAGCAAAGAATTCACCGCATAGTACAAGGAGCCTTGGGATCCTCTCCTGATATGCGTATGTATGTACGACAAGGCCTGCCGCGAACCTGGGGTCGAGATACTATAGCAGCGCTAGCCTTCTTCACCCAACCATGACCTTATCTTGAATATTCGATTCGAAGCTCGAGAGCGCGATCGTCCGAACCGACAGCGCAAGGAGCTGCAACATGCGATTTCCCAATTCAACAGCGCGTTATGACCGAAACGCAATGACGCTTGATCGATGAGCAATTAATATAGACTATCGTCGAAATCGCAGAAGGGCTCGCAGAATTCGGGCTGGATGACGTCGAGAAGATGAGTGGCGATAGAGCGAAAGCTGAGCAAGGTTCGAAGGAGAGAGAGCGACGACGAGCCGAATTCCCAAGGCTGAAGGAGAAGCAAGGAGAGAAGACTGAAAAGCGAGTCTCGCGATTGAAAAGGGCGATTCGTGAGCAGCCGAGAATCACAACAATGGACGCTTTTCCGAGAAGCTGGTTTTACTATTCAGGACGTGGATGTGTCGTGGACGATTCGGAAGGAGACCTGTTGCTGGTGGATGGGCGGCAAGGGCGTGACTTGGAGTTGAGAGTAAAGCTGCGCAGGTTCTTCAGGTTGAAATGTCCAGAGTCTTCAGACACGATACGGGGACTGGAATGCTGGGTGCACTGCAAACAGTCGGCGGGCGGATAACGACTCGCAACTCGCAAGGCAGGAAGGAACTAGGACGCGACAATCCGAACTGGGGAATGCTGCTTTCGACGCCCCACGCTGAAAAATCGCGAACGAAGGAACAGAAACGCAGCCCTACGGTAGGGCAAGAGCAGAGGGCGACGGGGGCCGACTGAGAGTCTGAGATGGGCAAGTCGAAGAAGAAGATGCAAATGCAAGATGAGGTGGAAGCAAAGGTGGAGTAGGTTTGGAGATGGAGGTGACTGACAACTTGACAGCAGCAACTTGCAAGGGGTAGCCAGCGGCTCGGTAGGGCAGCTTACAGCGGGAGATAGACCTGGAACTTGGAAGGGACTCAAAAGACTCAAGGGAGGGGTCTGGTCCCTTGACTTCACGGCTATGTACCTATCTGGGACTTTGCAGGCTGAGATTGTGCGAAAGTCAATCCGTAAAACTTGCAATTACAAGTTACAACTGTACATTATTACTCCGTACGAGAAGTTGAGAACCCAATAGCAGGAATGGTTCAATGGGAATGCGATCAATCCGTTCGGAGCGGCCATCGGGTCTACGAGCCATGATTGGCACACGAGCGTGGCGTGAAACGGTGTGAAACGGAGCACTGACGAACTTCACACGTCCACGCCGGTGTTCACTGTTGACACTGGACTCCTGGAGTGACTGGACAGTGACACGGTACACCAGCAAATGTGGGCCTTCTACCCGCTGCGAGCTGCGATGGTTATAAAGGTACCTCATACTCCGTACATCTAACTTTTATGGTTCAACTTCCTGGTCTCGTCAGTCTCGTCGAACTTTCAACGTCCAAGGGGACGCGAACAGCAGCCAGCAGTGCACTGAAAGTTTGAACAGCGAACAGCTCAGCCTCCCAGATTCCAAGACTCCAACGTCGGCGAATCGAAGAGCCGCGTTCCCGGGCCTCGCTCCTTTCCCATCACGGCCAAGAGCGGCCAAGAAGCGGATCCCCAATTCGACGCCGCGTCTCCTCGATGCGAATTCCACTGCTGGATTGGGCAATTCTCAGGGGGAAGTCGCAGTCTGTTCGCATCTACGGAGTACGTAGATTCGCATCTACGGAGTACGTAGATACATTATAGCTACATCTTGTATCATACACGTTCGTTCGCATCGACGGAGCTTGCAAGGCCACACTCGGATACATACCGAGTACCTACAGCAGACGGGAATCACGGCACGGGACTTCGCAAGGCAAAAAGGAAAAAACAAACATGATTCTTGAAGATGCATGAACGTGCATGAACATGGACTGACTTGAGCCATTCAGGAACCGGGATACCGGGAACGGGGTCCCCAATTTAAATTTGGTGTCAGAGAACATGAGGCTGAATGCTCATCGGTGCTCTGCACTTGTTACTTGTATGTACTCTGTATCGAATCAACAACGTTCGGTCGCGCATCCTGCAAACACCCTGACAAATTGACAATTGACTGCCTTGAGTCTTGACAACGGCAAGCAACGGCCCCGCAGCAGATCCACTGCAGAACCGCCCAAGTCCCGGTTTAAAGGGGAAGATGGCGTCATCGAGAACAGACAGAGCAGAAGAAGCCAAGCAGCTTCACCTCGGCGTTTCCACGGAGCACGTTGGAATCGCTGCAAGCATTGCCATCATTGGAATGGTCCATTCCTGTGGCCACCTTTGGCAAATGAGGCCAAGTGCAATTGAGTTCAACAAGATGGACGGCTTCACTGTCCGGCCCCTTTTGTCTTTCAGGCACCGGTAGGTACAGGTAGGTACCTACCTATCTCTATGGATGTCCCTTTCAGCAAAGGGCCCATGAAAAGAACAGATGAACAAAAGACCAAAAGTTTTCCAACCATTACAAGAACCTGCCATCATCGACGCGTCACGCTGCGCTTTCATTGAAGATCATTGCTCTTTGACTTGACATGTCCAAGTTTTTGGGCCAAAATCGACGGCCTGAGGCTTGGCTCTTCGACCCGCATGGATAAGGAAGCACGGATGGGCGTTTCGCATCCAGGTTTCCAGACAAGAAAAGGCTTAGACTTCTCCGCTGAATGCAGGTTTGACGCGACTTCCCTCACTCGTCCCAACATCACACGTGTCATGCGGGATTAAGACGAGAACGATCGACAACGCCCGACGCGGTGCGAAAACAGCCGATGCTGAACATCTGGTGCGAGGGGAGTTTGCTCCGATCTAATAATAATTCGTAATAAGCGGCGTGTTTTCCCCAAGTGACTCCCGGACTCCTGAGCCCTGACCAGTGACACTAGGTACATACATATGTACATATGTATGTACAATTTAAACAAGCCTTGACAAGGCCTGAAGTCCGTGACTCCGTAATCATGTCCCGCCCGCCGAGCACTCCCGCCGATCCGGTGCGATTTGCTGCGCACCCCTGGCCGGCACAGACTGGAAGATGGGATGGATGCGTGACCGATTGGCCTGAGAAGCGAACACGAAGCGCTAGATGATAAAGTTTAGTCAATACACATGTATAAACTGCCCAAAAAAAGCACCTTCGAAAAGAAGCCTGTGTAATAAAGGAAGAATCAGCAGCTGTGATGACATTCTGTGTGTCCAGGTGTCGGGCAGGTGTCAGAAGGCTCTCCAGCTGCCAAGGCCCAAGGGTGTCCAACGGTGCAGCGTGGCTGAGTGGACGTTGGACTGAGTTTTAGTGCACAAAGCACATGACCGACGGTGATAAGCTCTGCCGCGCCACGAATGGGAGGGGAATCTCAACAACGCGTGCTCCTCAGACCTCGAGTCGTTGGCTGAGTCGTTGATCAGCTAACTTGGCTGTTTCAAATCCATGTCCGCGACTGCCGCAGTTGCCGCGCTTTGATGTCGGTGAGCACTTGAGCAAAAACGATGCAGAGATCCAGGCCTCCCCCATCAAAGACACGGTGACCATGCTGCTCCCTCATCAAGACCCTCGTCTGCCTCTCCAACGCCACCATCGTCACCTCCACACTCCGCGCTCGCATCGCCAGTTCGCCATCCTCACCGTGCTCACGGGCGCAGGCATCATGATGCTCCTCTACGTACTCCTATCCCTCGCGCCCTGCCTCGTCAGCGGCGTCTGCTACAAGGGCTACGAGAGCGACTACAGCTTCAACGCCAACGCGGCCCGCAATCCGTCATGGATGCGCCATCTGCCCGACGACCTCAACATCACCAGCCTCAGCATCCCCGGCACCCACGACACCATGACTTACAGCATCAAGAAGTTCCATCTCCAATGCCAAAACTGGAACCTGACTACGCAACTCAACGCCGGCCTACGCTACGTAGATATCCGCGCCCGCGTCAAAGATGACCACCTACACATCTTCCACGCCAGCGAACCCACCGGCTACTCCTACCAAGATGTCCTCCTCGCTCTCTTCGCCTTCCTCGACGCCAATCCCTCCGAGACCATCATCATGCGTCTCAAGCGCGAGGGCGGGCCTATCGGCCACAAAAATAAGCGCAGCTTCCAAGATGCCTTCAACTACGCACGCCTCCACGACCCGGTCACGCAACCCGGCGCCGCGAAACACCTCTTTCTCTACAACGTCTCGGCTATGCCTATCCCCACGCTTGGCCAGCTCCGTTCCAAGGTCTTTATTCTGCAGAACTGGAAAGATACGAGTCCGCATGGCAAAAATGAAGTGTATGGCCTTGAATGGGAAGGTCCCCAGATGATTCTCGAGGATAGGTTTATCATCCCGTCGCCATCGCATCTTGAGTATAAATGGGAAGCTATCCACGAGGCGCTTGAGAAGGCGAATGCGGATCCTCTGGATAACAAGCACTTGTACCTGGCGCATCTTTCGGCTTCGATTGGCGTGCTGCCTATTGAGGCTGCTGCGGGGACTAAGAACGAGACGTATCCGCGAGGCATGAATGACAAGACGGGCGCGTGGCTCGAGCAGAATCTAAAAGGCGGTGTGCGGTCGGGGATTGTCATTTTTGACTTTCCGGGCCGGAGGGGGATTGAGGCTGTTATTGATTGGAATCGGCATTTTACAGGAAGTTTGGGGAAGTAGGTGCTTTTTTTTTGCTTTTTCGAAAGCTTTGTTGTTTATTCATTCATCTCTCACTCTATTCTTTCCATTCTTTTGCTTATTCTTGCCTGTCATTTTAGCAATGTGTCTGTTAAGAGCGCGGCGTCGGTGTCCGAGGGTTTGTCTTGTGGTTCGTTGGCATGGCTGAAGATGGATGGGAATGGTTGGCGTGTTTGGGAGGTGGTGAAGGTTTCTTTCTTGTTTTGCCTTGTTGCGGTTTTTACCTGTTAGACATGCATGATTATGAGATAACGATAGACGTAGATATAGACGTATTACTGAATGGGAAATGGGAAAAGGTGCATGTGATGAATGTTATGGTCACGTACTCAGCGGCCACCTGGTACACGCGGCACGGGCGATTGATGAGCGGCATAGCACAAACAATTCCACAGTAGCACGGCAGAGACAATTGGTACATACTACAAACACGATATAGCCAACTTACACAACGGAACGAATTGACAGAGATACAGAACAGCGCGGCACAGAGTACCGACCACGACACCTTGGCGCAGATCACGAATCGGGATAACCAAGGTGTATACATATCAAGTGAGAGGCCTCAGATCGCCATCATTTTGTTCAAATTCCACACATACCAGCTGAGAAGATGACTAACTAACCTCCTTCATCACCCTGTCTCGCAGTGTCAGGTGATACCCAGCGGTACGGTACTTACATGAGGAATAGCTACATAGTTCCGATGCATATGTAGTGACAGCCTGAAATAAGCCAACTGCTTGCTTTGTTCACATGACGTGAATATGTCAAAAAGGCAAATGCATTAGCTTGATTAACAACAACGCCTTGTATCAAGTCTATTCGAAGTGTGAAAACTAAGCAAAAGCCAACATTTTTTCCCATACTATAGCTGCTCTCTAAAAAGAAGTCAAAATGTCCCTCCCGAGCAAGACTGTAACTTGTGTCATGTGCAAATAATAAAACCAGCAAGCCTCCTTGATAATGCAATAACGCAACTATGAATCCCACTCCAATTCTGAAACAATGCCACTCGAAATGCAATTCAATCTTCATCAATTTAACTCCAATCCCCCACTCAATCATGCCCAATCAATTCCAGTCATAAACACGTCCACACATGACTCTCTTCCTTCCCTCGAGATACATCTTCTAGCCGTCCCTCCATCTACCAGACTTGGTCGACTTCCCGGACTTCCCCGACTTGCCAGACTTTATACTCCCCTCCTTCTCCTTCTCCTTCTCCTTCTCGATACTCTCCACCATCCTCAACACCCGCCCCCTCACTCTTTCAAACCGCACCGCCTCAGCAACAAAGATGGCTCCAGAGGACCTCTTGTCCCAATCATCCGTCGAGTGACTCATCCGGCCCTGCGACGACTCGTCGTCCCCATCGCGCTCCTCCTCCTCCCCTTTCTCCTCCTTGTTTTCCCTCTTCTCCCTGTCCTGATTCTCGTCCCTTTTCTCCTCGTCCTCCTTCTCATCCTTGTCACCCTTCTCCTTCTCGTTCTGCACAGGCAAAGACAACACACTCTTCTCCAGCTCCGGATTCACCAGCTCAGCACTCTGCGCAGCCGCAATCCCTATATCCGTCCTCTGAACTTGCACCTGCGCTCTGTTCGTGAGCGTCTCACGCTCAGGTTCACGGATTTGCTGCTGCCCCCCCTCCCCATCATCCAAATCTTCCTCTTCCCCCCCATTCACAACCCGCAGTTTCTCCTTCGGCACCGTAAACATAACCTGCACAAGACGCCTCTCCACCGCTCTCTCAATCTCAGTATCCCAGTCATTCTCACTCTCCTCAACTGCCCCCGTCCCCGTCCCCGCTGCGAGACTCACATCCCGCTGTGCCGCCATCTGTGCCTGTGTCTGCATCTGCCCCTCCCCTCCCCCTTCCCGCTCCCAATCCCAATCCTGCCGGCCCTGCTTCCTCCTAAGAAGCTCACCACGCAGTTCCCCCCCTCGGGGCTCATAATCCCCTCCTCCTCCCAAAAAATCCGTATCCCGAAATAGATCCGCCTCGCGGTCCCGTTCCGAGGCCAAGGTCGCGGACGCAACACGTCTTGAACTACCCCCTCCAGACTGCGAAAACACCCTACTTAGAGACCCGAGCCAACTACGACGAGGCTTACTCTTGGAAGGCGACGAAGGAGCCTCCTCCTCATGATGAAGCGGTTCCTGTTCCTCGACCCGGCGGTTCAGCAGCCCTCCTCCTTGTCCTTGTAGTGGTCCGTTAGGATTAGGCGATGAAGTAGGTCCACTCTGCTGCGACTGAGACGCCCCTGGAGGCTGCAACAAAGCCGGCCCCTCAGTCTGCAGAGTCGCAAAGCCAGTCCGCGCGGTATTATAGCTACTCGTAGAAGAAGAACTCGGTTTGGGATGATCGATGAGTAAACCTAAGCCTAAGCCTCCGCCGCCGCCGGGAACACCTGATCGTCGATGAGAGGCCGACCGACGGAGACTCTCATGATCCGCAGAACTACGATTCGCATCAGATAGATTGGAGCCGCTCCTTGATTCGTCGTCGCGGAGGGCGGTGGAGCGGACAGAGGCGCGACGGGTAGGAGATAGAGGCCCACGGCTCTTGCGCGAGGAATTGTATTGTTCGAGGAGGGAATCTGCGGCGTTGACATCGGAGACCCATTCTTGGACGTCGGGGTCGTAGTACCGGTGTTCTTCGGGGGGTGGGCCAGCAGAGGTTCTATTTGGGGTGGCTGGGCCTCCTCGACGTGTTCCTCCGGGGGTGATGATAGTTGGGGGGAAGACGACGGGTGGTGCGGCGGTGGTGGTGGGTGTGATGAAGGGATCGGACTGAGCGTCGGATGTTGGTGTTAGGGGCTGCTCGCCTGGGTGATGTCCGCGATGGAGTGCCTGTATATCTTGGTGGTCTTCCTCGTCGTCTTCCATGATGGGATGGATGCGGCCGGGTGTTGAGTATGATGCGTTGAGGCGCGCGTCGGGCATGTAGCCTGCTCGGCCTTCTCCGTCGTATTCGTCTTCTTCGTCTCCGGCTCTTGTGTTTCGTGGCGGGACGGGTTTGCGGGCAATGGCGGCTGGACGGTACGGGCCGCTGTCGTCGAGAGAGGCTCTCGCGCCGCGGAGGGCTTCGTATCCTAGAGGTGAAAGATCTGACGTCGGGTGCCAGGGGTACATGTCGTCCCGCTCCATCATCTCGTCCGCGTTGTTGATGGAGTACTGCGCATCCCGTGTCATGGACTGGATGGCTTCGTCCTGAGCCCCCCGGCGTCTCTTGCGTCGTGCTCTCCATAGACAAAACGCAACAACAACAACACCGAGCAGCAGCGCGAGTCCCAATCCCAGTCCCAGTCCCAGCTCTAGACGCTTCTTTCGCTCGGAGTCGTCATTGTCACTGGTTTTAGGGGGCGCCTCGTGAACCCCTTTACCATCACCATCACCACCACCACCACCACCACCACCACCACCACCAGACGCAGCGCCTCCTGACAAGGGATTCGTATACGAGTTCGACCACGACGACGACGTGACATTAAAAAAGCGAAGTGCCCCTCCACCCGCCCCAAACGCCTGCCTCTTGGCCTTCCTCATCTCCCCTCCCGACGCAGACGTTTCCCATCCCCCATACACCATCATCACATTCCCAGGCAACATAGCCGCTCCATGACCATACACACCCCTCCCACCACCCGGCTGCGCCCGCGGAACCTCCCACCTCCACGATGAATACGTCTGACTGAGCCGCAACACCACAAGCTGCGGCTCCGCCGGCGTATCAACATCACCCACCCAACCCCCCAACACAACCACCGAGGCTCCATCCTCCGCCAGCACAGCCGTATGTCCCGACCGGCTATCGACCTGCACAACCGCTCTACCTCTCACCTGCCCATCATCATCCCCATCCCCACGCATAACCATCACCTCCGCAGCAGAAGAAAAATCCGCCGGCCCCCCCACATTGACATACGACCACGACTCCTCGGGGAGATTCCACACCGCCGCGGTGCTCATATTCACAAACGCCTCCTGAGTGTGTCCCCCCAGGAGGACATACCCAGCCTGCTGCGTGACGGAGCCTGAGATATTCGTCGTAGAGACAGGTAATTGCGTGAGTGTGAATCCTGCAATCGGGATACGAGGGCCCCCCGTGGAAGCGACTCTGAGTGAATACGCCGCCGCCGCCGCCGCTGTGTCTTGATTGGAGAACTGGCTGCTCGTGTTGGGGGGCGCCAGACTCATCATCTTGGTGGTGTAGTTGGCGCTGGTCTGCCAGGCTGTTGCGTTGGGTCCGGGAGGGCTGCACATGCCCCCGTAGGTATAGAGGGTAGGCTGGTCCATCGAGGGGGCTAACTTTGTTGAAAAGGCAATTGTTCCGCCTAGGAAGCCTGGTCCGGAGGCCGTGTCTGTGGTGCTGCTGCTGCTGCTGGAAGATGCGCTCGCGGTAGTGGTGATTGTCTTGTTGGTCCATGTGCCGCCGCGGGGATCTCCTGGTGAGGTTGAGTAGGTCCATATGGAGCCTATGTCGCCGTCGCAGGCTCCCGAGTAGACTACTATGGTTCCATCGCTTGTTCGTGCTGCTCCAAAGGCAGTCGTCGGGGGTTCGTCTTTGAGGAAGGGTAATTCGGTCGTTAGGGTTGTGAGTTGTGAGTCCTCGGCGCCGAGGGTGCTCGAGTAGTTGAGGGCTGAGAATTGGACGCTTCCGGAGTCGGTTTGCGAAAAGATGTAGGCGAGGTCTGCGCCATGGCATGTTGATGGGTTCCAGCAGGCAGAGGGGGTGAGAATCTGTGTTGGTGTGTAGGGGAAGAGGTGTGCTGTTGCGGTGGCGGGAAGCTGCATCGCGACCAGCCTCAAGGTCACGCCGCCGAGGGAAGCAGCAGCGCGTTTGTGTTTCGGCGGCTTGCGCTTCGTTCTCGTGCGGTGTCGCTGTGGGCGAGGGTCTCGATGTGAATAGTTTGGTTCGTACATTGTGCCCTTGTCCCTGCCTCTTGGCAATGTATTGCTTCGGTCGTTTCGAGATGTCGTCTATCGGATCGTGGTGTTTGTCTCTCTTGTGTTTCGTATTTTCCCCCTCTTTCGTATCGTGTTTTTTGCTCCTCTTCGTGCCTCGGCTCAATGCATACTGGCGGTGCTGCCGAAATCGAATGGTGTGTTCAATGGCGAAACCGGCCGTGATTCCGTATTGTCGAATCCGCACGCGATCACCCGAGACGGTGAATCCCTCACTTTTGCGCAGGATTCCTCTCCGTCAAGCCCGTACAGACAACAGTCCGCGCAACGAGAGCAACGACGAGAGCAACAGATGATAGTGATGAAAAGAAGCAATGATGATGATCAACGCTGTGCAAGGCGAAAATGCTCCTCAGGTATGCAAATGTCCAGCTATCAACCAAAGCTCGTCTCAAAAGCCAAAGTCGTTAATAACCAAAGTTAGGTAAAGTGAGAACACAACTCAAAGCCTCAATAGCCGCGCCGGTAAACCCATGTGGTCTACTCCGTATCACACAAGCCTCAATCTATCCATCTGCACGAACACGCACGCACGTAAACACAAAAAACAAACAAGTTGCAACTATAGAGACCCCTGCACAACGGCTTTAAATCGTACATGAACTAACGTTGACATGCACAGATTTGGCGCAAGAAGAAAGGTCTGAGCCCGCTAGTTGAACAAGGGTCTGGCTTGTCGCCTAGGTAGCCGGCGACGATGGCTGCGGTAAGGATGCGACATGCGTCCTCCTTGCATGCGCTTGTTGACGAATACATAGTACTTATCACAGACTGTACAGCCTATAGACGTTTAAAAATGCAGTCTGGTCGCCTGTGACCTGTCGAGACTCGAGAAAAGACGGAACATGTGCCCAATCGCGGGACGGATGCGTCGGGAGGGAGGCAAAGGCTGAAGCCAGCGGCGCATTCGGGCGCATTTGTGGTGATGGCGACGCGACGGTGGCAGGGATGGGGTTGCTACGGCAACGGCTCGATGGCCACCGCCGGGCCACGGCCGGCGATGTGACATGCATCATCAACAAGTGCAGTCCCTTGCGTACCGAGTCACAGACTACAGAGGTAGCCACCGATGACCATTAGACTACGATTATGCACAACTTGTCTGGGCGCCACTAGGCATCAACGCCTCACCCGGGAAAGCACAGAATATTGTACCTACCTACCTACCCAGGTACTCCGTACTCCGTACATACCGATCCCAAAAAAGGCAGCC
This sequence comes from Claviceps aff. humidiphila group G2b, assembly GCA_018360325.1. Classification (NCBI taxonomy): domain Eukaryota; kingdom Fungi; phylum Ascomycota; class Sordariomycetes; order Hypocreales; family Clavicipitaceae; genus Claviceps; species Claviceps aff. humidiphila group G2b. The sequence goes on from SRQG01000014.1 coordinate 169,817, forward strand.
CGCAACGCCGTGCATGAAGATGCAATCTTTTGCAACCCCGTCAACCGCATCAGCACGAATTACGACACTACCTACTAGGTAGAGACAGAAACGGACTGACGGAGAGCTTGCTTGAAGCAGTCGACTGCCGTTTTGTGTTGGTTGCCTGCCCGGCACGGACGCACAAAAATTGTTTGGTAGGCAAGAGAGGTTTACTTAAAGGCATGATAGCCACAGAGGAATCCCCAGATTGGCCTTTTGCGAAAGAAAGGATCAGGCGACAGCGTTCCCAAGATTCTTTATGACATAACCAAATACGGAAAAGCAGAACCTGACAATCAACCTTCTCCTGCCCCGTACTCTGTCCCTGTCCCCCAAGCTTCGCCTACTCGTCCTGGTACGCCAGCAAACCATGTCAATGAGACGTTATCAAAATAGTGCCATTTTGGCATGAGGAACTTCACGAATAAAGACACGTAGAAATGGAAACCAGTACTTATGAAAATCTTTTTAAAACGCAGGAAGCGCTGTCGGCGACAGAGGTCGCGGGGCAGGTACCGTACGCTTGGCGACTAGTTCTGCTATGTACTGAAATTGCACTTGATTTTGACTCATAAACCCAGTTATTGGAATCTATCACATTTGGCTTCCACGCTCAGAAATAATTGCGTTGCTAAACGCGTCGATCATGCCATTGTAAAGCATGTCAACGGCCTCGGCTGAGTTGTCCGTTCCTGTCCACATGACGCCAGCCCGTGGAGGAAACAAAATCTGGCGGAGAATCTCCGCGAGTGGCTTGATAGAGTGGAATTCGGGAGGAAACTCTTGCAAGATACTCTGAAAGCTCTGGTCCATATCATGAAGCTTGCGCCGCGCTAGCTCGTCCCAGCCGCCTTTGCTCCATTGCCTCAGTTTGCTTGCCTTTGGAGGACTGTCGGCGTGATTTGCTATGATTGTCCACAAAAAAACATAGAGAAATGACTCCAAGTCGTGCCGGTACGTATGGCATTCATTCCTCAGAACGCCAATAGCCATGAATGGTCTAGTGCCAATGATTTGTTGTGTTTCCAGGTCATCAGTGAGGTCTCTCGCAGAATCGAGATCTATCAAGATCCCTTTTGGATCTTCCTCGCGTTGACTATCCAGAATCACTATGTTTCCCGAAGATATGTCTTGGTGAAGGAGCTTGGCGGCGGAGAATAGTGACCTATGACACTTGATAGCATCGTGAAACACTTGAAGTAATTCTAATGGTGACTGAAAAGTCTGCAAGGGTCTACCAACAGGGGAAGTGACTGCGCAGGTAAGGATACGATTTAGAAACTGGTTGTTGGTGTGTTCCGTATGTTCGCAAAGTCCGTCGACATGGTCTCTTTGTCTTATGTCTTCGTCCCTCTCAGGTTCAGTGTGGAACTGCGCTTCGGAGAACTTTCTTTGTACATCCCACCGGATTCCAGAGCGTAGGTCCGCCGTACTCTCGACTTCTTTGTAAAAATCAAGCGAAACGGCACCCCAAGCACATTTGGTCTTGGCTAGGCTTAGAAATTCCTCTTCTGGACGGTCTCGGGCCCATCGCCATTTGAGTTTCAGCACGTAATTACACTCATTTGCTTCAGGTCTCTTGGCTCGGTAGCACACTGTTCCGGTGCCAACAATGTCATGACTGGAGGCGATCGGCTGACTTTCAAGGTAGAGTTTTCCCAGAGATGACGCGGCTGTGTCACTACAGAGAATATAGCTGCCGCCTTCATCCATCTGAATAATGTTGGAATTCCCAAGATCGCGGTTCGTCATCAACTGGTAGCTGAGAATGAAGGACATGATTTGGTTCGAATCTTTCCGGCCGTCCAATACGTCGCTAAAATATAAGCCAGATCGATCAAACACACAGAGTTCAACGAATGGACCCCGTATGTAAAATCCGTGTAAGAAGAGTCGTGTAGGTTGGCTGGCAAAGACGTTGAACGCAGACCGGCAGAGTTGCAATAGGCCATCCCGATAATCGACGCTCCTATGGCTGACGAATTGGCCAATAACTTGAGTACAATCCCACTTCGTCTCTGTAAAGGCGCCAGATGAGGTGGGTAGCACCAGTTGAAGACGCGCGTAGCCGTCGGTATTCTCATGCTCGACGCCCCCCTTCCCGTAAGTTATATGCCACGATCCTCGTGCGCCTTCGAATTCACGTGATAGCAAATTGGAAAACCACTCCAGGACATTGTCAGAAGGCGGTGCAGCAGGAATAGCGCAACGGCCAATAACTCTGCCCGCAAGCTGAATTTCCAGTAAAGAGTCTTGGTGAATATATTGGAAGGCGCCAAAATACTTTTTGATGAACCCGCTCGTGGGGCCATGCATGTGGCCATCTATGTTATCGAGAATGTCTTGGTCGTCGAATAAGGCCATTGGAGCTGGCGAACTGGTGACTGGCGAACAAGTTGACGCGATAGGTTTCATGTTTAGCGAACTGGATGCCGTAAATGATTAATAACAGATCTGTACCGATGATTGTCGAACCAGGCAAGTTTCTGGCATGCGATAGTCCTGAGAAGACGATAGTCGGCCATAAATAATAGATTTGGAGTGTGTGCGCTCTTTTATTTCTGGTACATACATCATCCCCACCCCAAAAAAGCAAGAGCGTTACTCGGCGAACTGTAAAAGCTTACTCGGCGAACTGTTTTTGCCAAATTGCTCCACAATTTTAGGACTCCTTTGTATCTTCGCCAAATCACAGTGGGAAATACGATTACAAACAGTATAGATTTCGTAGCCA